>VUQR01035800.1:94679-105286 GCA_015108515.1 Hemichromis elongatus
AAAATAAAAAAATTTAATAAATAAAAAAAAAAAAAAAAAACAAAAAAAAAAAAAAAAAATATTTTTTAAAAAAAAAATTTTTAAAAAAAAAAAAAAAAAAAAAAAAAAAGAAGAAGAATGAACCAAACTATGGCCCAAAAAATGGACATGAAGTTGTGGTTTTGGAAACGCCCCTACCTTTATGGAAAAGCGACATAAGATCTTTAGAAAAAGAAATGGTGAATTTCAATTTTTTATTTATATTTTTTATGTTGCAATTCAAGCTCATCGGCGTTACCATCTACGGTTCCTCATCCATTTAGGATAAAAGTTTTTTGGTTTTTTTTTTAAGTTTTACTAAAAAATCAAACAAAAACACATAAACTGAAAGTATGTTTATTTAGGAACCTTTCTCTTAACAGACGTAGGCAGCGGTCACAAATATATGGTGCATAGCAAAGTACAGTTCTGTCCTGTCATAGTACTTGGTGAAGATCTGAAATATGTCACAACCAAAGGCTCTGCAGAAATCACACTATGACTGTGACTAGTATTTATACTTATCTTCAAATATTTAAGCTTTTTTATAACCACTGAACTGAAATACAAGTAATACTATTCTACAGCCTGGTAGACTACATGCTGGCACAACATCAGTCTCCCTCTTTCCATAAAAGATTATAAATTGAAACTACAAGAAGAAATTCAGTCAAAACTAAATAAATCAAAAGTAAAGAATTACCAAAGCAATTTTATCAGCAATCACGCAAAATAAGAATAAATGCCAATATATTTAAGTTTAATAAAAACGCTATAGGATCATAAAGCTAAAGAAAATCACACACATTTCACTATTTATAGCCCAAAAACGTGTGAAAATTAGTAGAATATTAATATTACTAAAATAAATCATGTATGTTATGTGTGATTTAAAAAAACCCTACTTATGTACCTATGATTTGCCAGATGAATCTTGTGTCTGCCAAACATGGATTTGACACTTTTAGGTGAGAAGGACATACAATCAAATATTGTGCCACAAATTTTTTATTTCTTGAAATTCCATGCTAAGAAATCCAATCACAACATTTAGAACGACTGTTGAGAGACATAACTTTCATCATTTTACCACTGTTGGTTTCAGTGTTATGACCACTAGTAGTAGTTAGGGGACGAAAAACCAAATTTCTCATATTCTGGAAGGGCACTAAAGTTTAGAATGCTCCAGGTCACTTCTGATTGGTCACAAACAATGATGTCACTATTTATCCCATGCCTATCCGGGTACAAATTCACATCCTCACAGAAATTTATGGAAAGGCCAGATTTTGTGTGTCTGGATGTTACGACATATGGTTCCTTACCCAGTTCCCTGTTTCTATATTTAGTCCCAAAATTGGAATAACACTTTCCCAGCACTGTGAAAGATTAAGTACAAGGTTTCCAATCCATTTTCTAAAAATCTATGATTTTGTCTCAATTGTTAATGGGCCCAAAGTTGATAATGTAATCATGGGGACAGCACATCAGAAAACCCCAGTGTGATTCATTTTAGGACCACAGTAATGACAAACCTATCTCGCTGCTGAGGTATGTAAATTGGTCAGGTTGAGTAAAAGAAGAAGGGATCCCTGCAGTGTTTGTACATGGGCGCTCTCACACACACACGCACGCATGCACTCTCTAGTTAAGGACAGCCAAGTGACTCTTCTGCCTGCTATAATCCTGCGAAAGAGAACTAAGACTTTTATGCATACAACAGTGCGGCTGTAGATAACAGCATCAGAGGGCTCGCTTCATAAAACGTGCTCTACGTGAAAGGCATTCACCAGGCAGACTTGTAATGCAGAGGATCTGTCTGGCCCCAGATTCGCAGTGTTCAAGCGGGTTTTGTTCCATCAAAAACATCCCATTCTGTAATCGAAGAAAGGAAAGATCATCAATGACGGAGTTGTATGGCTTCTGACTTTCATTTGTCCTCTGGCTTGAGTTGATTCGCAAATTAATCTGTCATAAGTCCGTGTCTGGTGCACAAGGGAAAAGATGTGTTAAAACCACAGCCTGTTTCAGGTTCACCAACACATAACCTGAAAGTGGATCATGCATTCTTATTTTTATTCTTATTTTTTATTTTGGTGTTTTTTTCTCTGCACACCTGGCAAACAACATATCACATCCTACCTGGTGATGGCATTTCTGTAAATACATCTATAGATTTACACAGACCATATCTCCAGCAGCTGACGGCCAGAGAAGGAAACTTTATCATAAAACTGGTTTGTGTTTGATGCCTTTGGATTTAGCTTGGATGATTTAAAGACAAGTAGATGTTGAAGTAGTGGTGAAAGACTATTCTGCTTTAGGTCTTATTTGGTACATACTGTGTAAAAGTCTTGAGCCACCCCTGATTTCTTTATATTTTCCTAGGAAAATGAAACATAGCAAGTAATTTACTGAAACATACTGAAAAGCAGTAAATAGGGCAAAAAGAGAGTTGTGCATTTTTAAAAAGCTTGAAAGTCATTATTTGGTGCAACCGTCTTTGTTCTTCCACACAGAAAGTCATGTTCAGAAAGTCTGAAAAGTTCTTCCTCAAGACCGCTTTAAAAAATGTCTAAAAGTTTGGCTCCTTGGTAACAAAATGTTAAATAGTGACAGGGGTCTCAAGACTTTTGCACAGCCCTGTAAAGAGTAGAAATAAGTCCACACAGAACCGAAGATCTGACAGTGCAGTTGATTAAGTAGTAGACCTTAACCTGAGACAGTGAGATCTAACTTCAGTATGAAGCCCAAGAATCAGCATACGCTTGTGCCCATCTGGTGACAGCTGCTTGGAATAGAGGGGAGGCTGCAGTGGGGGACCTCTCTGTTTCCAAATTTTGCCCTTTTTCCGTCCATTTCTAGGTTAAAGCTCCATGTTAGGTCATCTTGCCAGTCCTGAAAATTGGCCTTCTTTCACCCTTTAGATGCTGTCCTATTACAACATGAGTTTTTGCAATTAATGAGATGAGATGAGATATACTTTATTAATCCCGAAGGAAATTATGGGTTACAGCAGGCAGCATGCTAGTTGGCGCATGCGCACTTACAAAGGAACCTTCCGACCAAACATACACAGACATCACATAGGGACACAGGTCAGGGAGGTAGGCTGATAGGAATAAACAACAAAAAAACACAACATGAGGTGAGAGGAGGAGAAAAAAAGCTCCACCCAGACTGGGCTCCTTATGGGAGGACAGTTTGAGAGCAGAAAAAAACACCTCAGCACAAAGCACATGACTGTAGACACAACATGACACCATGCAGCACATCACACGCAGTATTGGGGTGGGTGAGGGGTGAGACATAGCCAGCTCGACACAGCATTCCGCCCTGCAGCCTTCAGGCAGCATGCTAGTTGGCGCATGCGCGCTTCCAGCGCTGGATCGACCCGCCATCCGACCTGGCCTTGGAGATAAGCGTACGAAGGCGTTGGGAACAAAGAGTCTAAACACAGTTTGTTATCACGGAAGAAAATAAATAATAAATAATATAGAATATAATATAATTGTTCTTGATGCTACAATGTGTCTTTTCTCTATTTAAAAAATGATTTTATAAATACAGATTTGTGTGCAGTCCAAGTTCTAGTGAAAGGCTTTTAAAAATGAAAAAACAAAAATAAAACTGTGCTTTTATCAAAATATTCAACATATTTTTATGAGATTGTGTTGAATGAGACTTTTTTGCATCTCTTTCCCTCTCGCTGTAATAAAGGGAGTCTTCTCTTTCCCAATTAAGTTGTTGCATATAAGAGAAGGTGGTCCTTCCATTATCCAGCTTTAATCTCTCCACATCTATCCTTTTTTTGTTTCTCTCTTTTCTGTCAGTCTTTCTTATTTTCTCCTAAAGCTAATTTGCACTGAATTTTCTTTTCTATTTCTGTCTCTTTATGTCATTATCTGTAAATCTGATAAAGAATTATATAATTTACAGTAGGTTTAAAGCCAGGATGTGTCATTTTTTTCACTTAAACAGCAAGGGAGGAAAGTCTTTTCCAGACTTGTGTTTATCTTCAAAAAGCAGTCTTCCACCCTTTCCTGCGCATACATCCACCCCCAAACATAAAGACCATACCAAGCATTGATAATAAGAGACATGTCATTGGTGGAGCTGGAGCGTAGGTGGGTTACAAAAGCATGTTGAAGATGTCAGCAGTAGTTGATAGAATAAATCTGCAAATCCTGTTGTTTTACAGTAAGATATGTTGAAGGGTATTAGCTGAGCCATTCTTGCCATTAATATTGGATAAATTGTTGGGCTGTGCTTGACCTATATGTAAAAGCCACTGGAGGAAAACAATTAAATGACTTCAAAGCAAACCAAGCTTTAAAGTCAGGGTTTTATGCTTAAATAAGCATATAAAAGGATTGACATACTGAACTTCACAGGGGTTTGTTTTGAAAGGCAAAATAAAGGCCATATGTTGCAGTTTATGTGAAGTTACCCAGCTAAATTTAGATGGTTCAATCTAAAGACAGTATGTCCAAAGATCTCACTGTAAATATTTTTTTGAAAACAACTTATGGTTCCCCAGCTGGTAGCTGTATTAATGGAAGCTTGTTGGGTCTTCTGTGTTCTTCTTTGTGTTAACGGGATGAAGTGTAAATGAGAGCTCTATTGTTAAACTAAAGTCAGTGCTATTTGAGTGCAGTTGCGTTGCACCTTAATGTATTTGCACACTTAGCCGACTGCATTGACCTTTAGAGAACTATTCATCCATTGGTGAAATTAATTCATGTGTTTGCCTGAGCTGGAAAGAGAGGAGAGTTTGTTCTGCTACAGCTTGGCGATGCCAGCTCAAGGCCAGCGCAGCCAAGTTCTAGATGGCACCACTTCTGACATGCCATGGTCCTGATTCCCCACTTCTATCTCTAGAAGAAATGTAAAAATGCTATTTAAGTTCATTTTGGGTGTTAAGTTTTTGTGATTTTTGTCTTCCCCTTAATGCTGTCTTTTTGGGTATATTGCTCTAGCAAGCAGTTGTAGGGTTAGTTTTCAGATGTCTGTATGGATTATATTCTTCACTAGTTAAGCCAATCATAACTGAACACATGCATGCTGAGTAAAAGCTTCTTCATTTACTCAGCATGTAATCGGTGCATGTTATTTTAAGGGCTTAGACATAAAAAGGTATAAGCTATACCTCAGTATAATGTGAACAGACATCAGTATTCACTGTACATAAGACTGGACTAAGAATATATGATAATGGAAGCAGTGTAAATAAATTACTTCTTTCCTATTCATCGGTGGCCACAGGGCTCCAAGTGAGGACAGAAACCATTACAATGACTGATATGAACCACAGTGATATGCTCATCGAGCCCCGCTGCATGCTGGGAACCAAGCAGGCGAGGCGGCGAGTGAAAGCCGGGCTGGGAGACCTCCTGGGGAAAACAAACTATCAGTGATGGGGGGGGAAAAAAAGGTGAGAGTCTCCACCTCTCCCCGGACCACATTTTTACAATCATGTTATATCATCTCCACAGTGGGTTAGTGTCATGATGGAGAAGAGAATTTTTTTTTAAAGATTTAGTGGTCATGATGGTGAGGAGATGTATATTGACTTTATGGTCATTTGGATGGGATAAAAGTGCACCTTCACTGCTGGTGATTTGGCAACTGTCCCAATTGGTTTGAAAGCGATAGCATCTCCCTCACAGGATCATTTGAATCCCTGTTAATGCTCTCCACAGTTAGCTTAGCCTCGAAGGGGACATGGGACCTTCAGTGATCCTTCAACAGATTGTATTTATATTAATAATCTCAGAGCAGCTGCAGTCTGTGTTTATAAAAAGGAATTCAGAGTGTCGCACTGTCATGTTTTTGTTCTTGCATTACAAACATTATGCATTGTATGGTGGTGTTCTGTGAGCATAAATGAGAATCAATTTGTTCAGATTATAATTTAAATGTAGCAATTTAAATGTAGTAATTAAAAATTAAAACTTTTTTTTTTTTTTTGCTTTAACTATGGTTTACTTGCTCGCTGTTTAGAAAAATTCAAAGGTGAATGTTTCAGCCTTAAATCCACTGTGATCTGGTTTTTAACTGGTTTCGGAAAGGTTTAGCCAAAAATTGGAGTTCCTTCAGTGACCACTTGATGCTGAGTTTAAAAGGACGCCACTCTATAGAGACTCCCATGTTAATATGCTCAGCTTCATGCAGTGCTGATGCCAAATGAGAGAGTGATTTTGCTCTGGAGAGAAACAGCAAACTGAAAGTCTTTTTTATACTCTTTTTAAGCAAAGAGATTCAAGTTACATTTCTAACTTCATGCCACCTTTTAAACTTTTTTGCAGTTTTGTATAAAAATTTACAAATTTATAAATTATCTTAGATCCTTGTCAATTTGCTCTTTAATTAAACTGTATTTTTAACATCAATACATAGAAATACATGAGGATTTTTTTAATTGTACCTTTTATTTAAAAAACAGGCTTTAGCATAATTACTGTGCTCAGGTCGCCGGGGTATTGTTCTTCTGCACAAAGCTGAGGAACAGCAGATGGCAGGACCTGAGATAAGCTCACACACATGCACACACACTGCGTGGGAAGCAAATAAAAGCCTCCACATTCACAGCTTTACAGAGGTATATGCATGCATGCACAAACACAGTGTCTCTGCAACCTTATAATTAGAACCCAGTTGTCTCTTTGACACAGTCAGACTCACCTTCTGTCGGCCTGCAAGCTATGTGCCTCTTTGTCTGAGAGACACTCGCAGAGAAAAGAGCTGTCAGGTAACTAAGGGCTGACTTATGTGGCACATGTGGAAGGATGAGGAAAAATGATACATGAGAAAGAAATGTAAGGAAGAAGGCATGGAGATGGGAAAAAGGGAAGAGTACCACCCTGTGAAACATTTCATTGTCAAAAGCTCCTAAGATTTATCAACCTAGTTTTCTTTCTGCCTCTCTTTTCACATAATTGGAAGGTAGCACATGTGTGCACAGAGCCATAGGGAGACAGAAAACACATTTTGGCAGGGCTTGACAGGTTAGACAATGGTAGGGCGGAAAATACAGTCAGGAGACAATAGCAATAGGACTAAGAGTAGGACTGCACTGCTTATGTGTGTGTTTGCAACATTGTGTTCATGGATGAATGTATGCATGCTTTTGCATGAGGCAGCCTATTGTTGCATCAATAGCAGACAAAACACTTTGGCTTAAATCGTCTGAAAGTGAGGTTTGTACATTTTCAAAAAATGTATCTTACTGGTGATTAGCATGGCTAATGGCTTCCTCTTTTTGTGTAGAGTTTTTTCACCCCTGCTGTGGGTACTTTAGCTTCCTCACATACTTCAATATCATACATGTTGGAAAATGTGGTGACTCTGTGATGGCTGTAGGTTTTTTTAAATTTATAGCTAGTTTTGCCATTGCATTATACCTATTATAATGTACACCCTAAGGCTAATTAGATTTGATTACAGAGTGCCAAAATCACAATCACATCCAATCTTCTGTAACTCAACACAATCTATAATTAGCATTTCCTTAAGTGGCTAGTATGGAATTTATGATAGTGGATCTTAAAACAAATCAGCACCTACTCATTATTCCTGTAAGACACTGAAACCTGCTTGATTTTAATGAGTTTGTGAGCAGAGAACAAACCAGAGCTCCTGTGAGAAAAGGCAGTGCAAAAATGCATGTCGAAAAGAATCCGAGGATTTACAGAACTTTTGACTGTTACATAATCACACATTAATCGTTAATATTTACAAAATTACACATTGTTAAGCTGTCTTTCTCACTTGAAAACCTGTTGAAACATGCGTGCAAACAGATAGATATAATATTAGCAGTGAATAGATTGTACTTTGGCACTGCAGTTAGCACTGGTGACTCTGTATTACTGACTCCGTATTACTGACATTATTTGACATTGAATATGGCTCTGGCCTGATCAGCTCCAACTTGGCCCACAGTGAAACCCAGCTGATGTTTTATTCATCTTGTCTAAAATAACCTGACCCGACATAAACCACATCCTGCTGTTGGGGGGGATCCTCACCTATGATAGGCTGGAACAATCTGTCTCTACCCCCTAATAACGCACCCTCTGGCTATCTGCATTAATTCTCGGCTCCCCCACAGGCTCTCTTTGCCGAATCCGAGCATCCAGCCTGCGTACGCCCCAGGAGGTCATCATTTCAGCATACATGTGAGACCCGATAAAATGAGAATTACAGCCACATTTAATGGTGTCATTTAAAATCATGCTGAGGCCTGATATAGAGCTGTGCCTCTCGTCCACTCTGTCCTGCCTGTTTTTTCTCTGGTCTTCAGAAAGATGATGATGAGCTGGGAGAAACCAAGAGGCCAGAAACATGCCGATACCAGCAGCAGGGCCATCGAGGCAGTTTTTTAATGGAGCTCTGGTTCTTTTTTAGTTAGTGGAAAATGACATCGAATAGAGGAGGTAGGATAAGAGGTCATCCTGGCTTGCCAGAAGTTTTGGACACAGGATATATATTGAGGGGAACCTTGCAGTGATTGTAATAATCACTTTTTAAGGAAGGTTTTTTTTTACTTTATGGATTTGTTCCTGTACTGCAGGCTTTATTAATCAGAAATCAACGTACACTGGCTTCAATCATGGTTGTCCACTCCAAGACATCAGATGAGTTATAATTTTTTTTTTTTTTTTTGTTACATACATTACCTGAATGTTCTTCTTTCTTTACCTTTACGAGAGAGTCCATGCAGTCCAGAGAAACTTTAAGAGCTTATAGTAACCACCTTTAGCAGCAATGACTAAAGGAAAGGTTAAAAAGGAATCTGTATGAGTTTATCAGTGTCTCACATTATTGTGGAAATTTTTGCCCCCCTCTTCTTTACAACTTTGCTTCAGTTCATTGAGGCCAGTTGTTTATGCTTTAAGACTCAACAGCATTTCCATGAGGTTTGGGTCTGGACTTAAACCTCATGCAACACCTTTCATGCTGCATTTCATTTTCACAACTGCCTGAAAAACAACTGTATTCACACACCTTGGTTCATAGCAGTGGATCAAAACCAAGCAGAGGTTATGCAAGAGCATTTGTTTGCATTGATCTGCCATCACGAGTGAAACTGAGCGGATCGTGGACTTTTTACTAATGCAGTAAATCTTTAACAACTGATACTTTTGCTGAAATAGAAAGAAACAGGACTTCAGAATTTACTGGTTCTGCACACGCGGTTTGAGAACTCTGAAAATGAAGAAACAGCTCATCTGTAGACTGGCAGAATACTGGCTAATAGTATAATGCAAACAATTATAGCCTTTTGCATTTTGTGTCATGAAGGCATTATCCTAGTGCTAATCAATAACTTGTGGTATTTTGGTATATTATTACTTATCAGACTCATGTATCTGTTGAGGTCTGCATGGCTGTGAGGTGTAGTTGCATTTCTCTTCGTGATGGGCATCACTGTAGGTTAGGGTACATTCCTTCAATGTAAGAATCAGTACTATAAATCCAACATCAGGCAATAAAGCAAACAAACTCAGGGTCCTGAATTCTCAAAGTAGCAAACCTCTGCAACTTACAGAGTCCTGCACTGACGACTTAGCAGAAAAAGCAAAGGTGAGGTTGGTTGTGTTTGGGCAAGAAGGACTAGATTGAAGCCAGTATTTCCATTCATTACTAAGCTCTCATTCCACGTGAAAGCAAATAAAGGCCTCTGTAAACGACCACGGCAGACCCGATGACACTTTTACGCTTTTCAGCATGCGTTTTTTCCAACACATACACGGTTGCTGTTACATACAGTGAGCTGCAGCTCTCATGCTGCCAGCTCCGCACAACACTCACAACAACAACAATCACAGGACCCGGTGCAAATAATAAAGGCGGCGGGCATAATTGCAGATGGCGTTCAGGTGCTTCCGCCCTCCCCGCACGCGACTGCAGGCCACGCCTGCTACATACCCCCATTGCCCGACTGAGGCCAGGGAGCCATCCGGCCGAACCTACCCCCCTCCCCCGCGCGAGCGGGAGAAAGAATCGGCCCGGACCTTCGACGTCCCCAGCCCCAGGTCCGGCGACAGGGAGTAAAAAGTTCAGGAGGTTGGCCCCGGATCCAGCGGCACTGGTGATGAGGTGGGTCCGGGGGTCACCCACGTAACCAACGCCAGCCCCGGAGCTGGACCGGGGGCCACCCATGTGGCATGCGACGGCGCAGCAAGTGTGGCAGTGAGCCGGGGCACATGGGCGGCTGGTCAGGCGTCCCGAACACCGAACAACCCCACACGCCGGCCTTTGGTGGAGGTGAGGCCGCGCTGCTCAGCCTACTGACCTCAGGTTTCGGCGGCGCGGACTTCCCTAGCACGGGCACCTCCGTCTTCCCCCACGGCTTCTCCGCCACTCCCAGCTGAAGCAGCTTCCCACGGTGCGCCTCCGCTGCTGCCGCTGCCCCTCCCAGCTGGAGCAGCTTCCCGCACCGCGCCTCGGCCGCTGCCGGCGCCCCTCCCGGCTGGAGCAGCTCCCCGCGCCGCGCCTCGGCCTCTCCCGGCTGGAGCAGCTCCTCCCGCTCTCTCCACACGCCGACCTCCGGCCCGGGCTGAGCAGGTAGGTGAGCCAATGGT
>VUQR01035800.1:105306-124598 GCA_015108515.1 Hemichromis elongatus
AGACTGCTCCCTGGCTGGTCGCAACCTCGGGGCCGGCACGGGCGCTGGAACCCTCCGCAGCTCCTCCACCTCCACCCAGTGGGTGAATGCTGCTGGGGCTGGCAGCGGTTCCGGCCAGGTGCAGATCAGGGCCGCCAGACCCTTCATTCTCTGCAGGTGGTGCTCAGTCCTGGAGCTCTTCCTGCTGGGAGCGCAACACCGCCGCCTGCTCCCGCTGTGTGACTGCAAGCTCGGCCACCGTTTGTGCCAGCTCTCCCCTCTGCTGGCTCGGTCCTGGGTCTGCCGTGTCTCCCCTCCTGGGTTTCGGCACCAATGTAAACGACCACGGCAGACCCGATGACACTTTTACGCTTTTCAGCATGCTTTTATTCCAACACATACACGGTTGCTATTACATACAGTGAGCTGCAGCTCTCCCGCTGCCAGCTCCACACAACACTCACAACAACAACAATCACAGGACCCGGTGCAAATAATAAAGGCGGCGGGCATGATTGCAGGCCACGCCCGCCACAGCTTCGTTTAAAAGTACACAAATGTATCCAGATAAAGTAATGTTGGCAGTGAGATTATTAAACTGGCGTCAGTTTTCTTCTTTATTAATAGTGTCTTGCTAATTCATCAGATATAGAGGCCTTGAATAAGCAAACTGTGTGTGTATATACATAAATACAAAATATATTATTTTAAGCAATTTGGGTCAAACAGCAGGGGGCAAATCTATCATAAAATTAGGTGTGTTTAGATGACTTATCTATGCAGGCACACACTGTGACCAATTTGTATTTCTGATGAGCAGCACTGTCTGCTTAACCCACATCTGTTTTTATCATTAACATCACCACCTACTTCTAAATTCAGCTCAACACCCCTTCCCTGATTTAAAAATAATAAAATAAAATAAAATAGAGAAAATGTGGTTTGATTTATACACTGCCACCGGCCAGCTGAGCAATTGTCCATTGCTGGCCATCAAGGGCATTTCTGATCTGACTATAAATAATCAATTATTTCAGCTAATGACCCTACAAGATCCCCTTTAGATGAGGTCAAGCTTCCACTTGGCAGGCGCCCCTCCGCCCCTGCAGAGTCGACAAGCTATCCAACATTAGCGGGCACTGACACGTCCTCCCAGTCTCCCTGATGGACTGAAGGACCGGCTCTCCTCTACTGTGACAGAAAACTCTTGGTCTAAGTGCTCAGCTGTGTTGTCAGCCAGTCCATCTTCCCAGGCAGTCAATCTACAGTTTTTCTAATACCAAGGGCGTTGTGCTTAATTGGATGGTGGCAAAAAATACGTCCAAGACTGTCAAAGAGTCATGTTGTGAGAATTTTATCAATATGTTAGACTTGTTCCTTAACTCTCTATAGCCTAATAGAATTCTATGAGAATATTCCAGATTCCCGAGAAACAGGAAATCAGAGGAGCTTGGCAGGTATGAGAGATGGGGTACAAAGAGGTAAGGTGACATTTTTCAAGCTTAGTGTTTTTATTTAAAAAAAAAAAAAATGTTTAGACACCATTTCTGGTTTTGAGTCTTTTCACTGACACTTGAGCTGGATTGACTGGGATGTGTTATTACCTATTTTAGGTCCCCGCCTCTGTCTCTTTGTCCATTCACTTTGAGATGAAGCACTTCCATTTCAAAAGTAGACTCCAGTCAGAATTAGTTCCAAGGAAAACAACATTTTCTTTCCTGGCAAATGAAGCGGTGATATAAAAGACCAGAGGGTCTCTAAAGAGTTTGTTGACTTGTTAGTGATGCAGTAATCAGTTTAACCCAGGAGAATAGGGTTAGCCTAATAGATTTCACCAACAAAGCTCTGTACATTGTTTTTTAATTTTAATAAAAAATGTCAAGGATAAGGTCCGCGCTCAAAATTCTAAGATGTTTTACTTGGTATTTATTAATTATGTGTGGCCCTGATACTGCTTGTTTCTCATATTGGGAAAAAAAGCTGTCATTGGAATGTCACATTGATGAAACGGGAGAATTTCCTGTTGTTAAAATGTCATCTTCAAATGCATACTGCTCAGAAATCCCAAGTGTGACTCAGCTACAAAGCAGTCGAGGTCTTGAGCTGAGCAGGTGGCTGAAACCTCCACATTTCATTTGAAGGCTACTGCTCTTAATTTTTGGTGCTGAGTTTTAGTGAGAACCAAAATCATCTGCAATTAAATGGACCACAGTCGGTCTCTGTGCCATTTTGTGTCTGGCGAACAGAGCTGGTGCTACACAAGTCAGTATTTCTGGATTTTCTAATTATGTTGGATTTGTATTTGTTAATCTTCAGTGTGGCCTGCTGGGAGACGAAGCAACATTTCATTTTCAAACAAAAACATGGGTTTTAACCGCCGTCTAGGGTGATTGTGTGATTTGTGGATGTGTGTTTGTGCATTTTCATCATTGTTATACCAAAAAAAGAGGAAAAAATCCTCAGTACTCCAGCAGGGAAATGAATTTCAGATTCAGCGCCGCAGAGCCTAAATGCTTTCAGCTCAGCCTCCAAGGTTCAAGGGAGGGTTGTTTTCCAATAGCTTTATTTTGCTCATGCCCATTGGGAATGATAAATATGCTTGTTTTACAAAATGATGTTGTCTGAATACATAACAATGATTTCTATTTCAGAGTCAGGTTCACTTTCTGTTTTTTAAAGTGTAATATGTTTGAATTTTAAATGTTTGTTTTGGGAAAACTAAATTTAAAAGGACAACTACTTATGCCCTGGAACGCACAGCTGGAATCCATGAGCTAAAGACCACCGAAAGCATAAAAACTATCTTTTTCTTCGCTCTTTTGCTCGACATTATGGGCAGCATTAGAGTGAGCAGCATGTGGCAGTGCTCTAACTAAATTTATCTCTTCCTGATCGTGTAATTTCTAAAACATTCTCAAGCTGCTTATGACCAAAATTTCAATTCCTGTGCATTTATCTGCATTGAAATGTCACTAAACCTGGCGTGTGTGTTAACTCTTTCATTTAACATGCGCAACCCTTTACTGAGAAAAATTATGATGTACACTTTAAGTTTAATGATAGTAACAAACTTCATTAACATTAGTGCTTCCAATTGTGGAGTACCAATATTGGATTGGTTTTTAGCTGCTTAACATTTCAGTTCCTTCTTTGTCAAATTCTTTTTATGAACCGAATGTTTTTAGTTGGCATCACTGGGATTGAAAAGCTCCAAAAAAGATGAGGCATCTTCACAGATGTGAAGGTCAGTGATGCCACGTGCTCCCTCCAAAGTCAGCTCTTCAACTGTGTGCAGATAAGAAGTCGTTCTCCTCTTCTGAATCTCATTTTTTGTTCTTGTGAGAGAGTTCGAACTTTGTTTTGCACCAACATTAATATTCAGTTGTGCTCCTGAGCATGTGCAGTGATGCCCACAATGGAGTTGTGTACACTTATGTCCATAAAATGTTTTTGACAAACAAACAGTTGGTGTGATTTTGTTTCCGTACAACACTACAATAAACTTTTAATCAAATAATCAAGTGCAAACTTTTACCTTTAATTCAAAGAGAGAAAAGAGCATTATTTTATTAGGAATGATAGCCATCGTTACACTACAAAAAAACAAAATAAACCTAAAGAGCAAAAACGTTAGAAGTCTTCACATTGTACAAAAAGCCTGAAAAACTACAGAAACAACTAGGTACAGGTATAGGTACAGGTATAGGTATAGGTAACAACAGGTATAGGATGGCAAAATTATTTTTCATGGTTAAGAAAAACAACTTTACAACATATAACCAAGTCAATGTCATTGTCTGAAGGTTTAAAATTAGGAGATCAGTGGTTACATGCAAGGAAAAAAAGGCTAGACTAGACTTTTCCACAAAAAACTCCAAAAGAAAAAGCAAAGTCCTGGAAAAAATAAACTTCCAGACACATGAATCCAAGACTTACTTGTATCATAAAGCTGAGAAGACAAAAGTCTGGAGAAGGAGAAAAACAGCTCCTGATCAGAAGCATAGCGCATCATCTGTCAAACATGGCAGAGGCAGTGTTGGGGCATGGATGCATATGGCTGCTGGTGGAACTGCTGATGGAGCAGCAGGGTGAATTGTGAAGCGCTGAGGTCTATACTAAGGTCAGATTCAGCTAAATGCTGCAAAACCGATCTGACAGCACTTCACAGAGCAAATGATAATGACCCAAAGCATGCTGCAAAAGCAACTCGATGGTTTCTCAAGGCAAAGAATGTTCTTTAAAGGTCAAGTCGGTCACCTGATTTCAACCCAACAGCGCAAAATGAGCAACTGAAGGTGGCTACACTAAAGGCCTTCCAGAGCCTAAGGGAGGGATCAACAGACCTAACTGTGTGGATTTAGTGCAGTGCTATCTGAGCATGGTGATTATAGCCATTAAACATTTATTTGCTATGTAAACCTGTTTCCATAAAGAGAAGTTACCCAGAAATTAAACCTCAAATTCTGAGGTAATAGTTTGGAAGGTGTTCTTAGCTCTGCTGGGAACTTCTTTTTCTTCTTTTATTTTCTTTTCTTTTCTTTTCTTACACTATTACTGTGTAACAAAGGAAACATTTAAGATCAACTGTAAGCTTTGTCAAAAAGCAAAGTTTTAAACCTAATCTTAAAAGTAAAGAGGATGTTTGTCTCCCGTCATGCTGGGATGAAACAAATGGCATGCTTTTTTCAGTTTTACAGAAACATGAACCTATCTTCCACCACATGTTTGCTTTCTATTATTACACAACTTTTCCAGGCTTTTGTTTTGCCCTTTTTAATTTGCTTAAATTAAATAGTGAATGATTTTTTTGACAAAACAAACATTTCTGTTGCATTTTTAGTCTTTTAATCTGGGGGTTAAATGGTTTTCCAACCATTGCATTTTGTTCAAACTGCATTTGAGCTGTTTTGGAAACTGAGTTGTAAGAAATTTGAGCTCCAGTGATTCATCCGTATCATGCCTGTCCTCAATCATTGATGGTAACAGTTTAATTTGAGCAAGAACAAACCCACAACAATTGCTTTGTTTTTACTTTCCCCCCTTTTTTGTATGGGAAATAAGATATAAATAAAAAAAAATGCCATTCAGCCTTCCAGCAGCACAACGTCTCTATCAGAAGACCTGTCATATCCTCTGGAATTCAAACATGGGGGCGGACATGTTCAGCTTTTTTGAATCCAGTTGAAACAATACCAGGCAGCTTCCTTTCCTCCCCTGTTTTCCCCTCCATCTATTTCCTGCAATGATTCATCTGCTAAAGTCTTGTGCGTCGTTAATAAAATGTATCCTCCGAGTGAACCCGCTGCCTGCTCAGAGGCTCTCCTTGGTTTTGTGTGCGAGCTTGGTGGCAATTTAATGACTGCTGAAGTGCCATTAAAACGTGCGTTGATCTTTAACAGGGAAAATGCCACCTCTGCTGTAATCATCGTTGACCTCTGCCAGGAACCTCTTGATAGAAGATGTTACTATTCAGCTGCCTCTCACTTTGACAGGCTGTGCAGATGCAGCTATATAGGCAGACATGTTAAGCCATGTAAGCATCCACAAAGGAATCGGCTTCTTCTGTTAGCGTTGTCTCGACATCGGCATGGATGATGTGGATGAATCATTCATGAGTGAGAAACCATGTAATGACAGCTACTGTGGAATATCTGAACGAAGATTAGAGTCCAAAAATGATCTGAACACATCAGCATAAAACATCCGTTTGAGCTCAGTGCTGAATTTTGCATTTATAAGAAATTAATAAACCCCTAAAAATGTTACAGAAAGATTTTTGATGGATGATGAGATGTATTAAAGGATAAATTTTGTCATTTGATATTATTTCTTTAAATAGGTATATTTAACTTAAATTATGGCAGTTTTTGTCATCTCAAAGTGCTCAAAGTGTTTTAAGGTAAAGGCCCTACAAATATTATAGAGACAGCCCCAACAACCTGATGATACCATACGAGCAACCCTTGATGATGAGGGGAGAAAGACTTCTCAGTGAGGGGCAGCCATCTGCCACAAGCGGTTGGGGTGACAGGATGGAGAGGAGAGAAAAAGAGCAAAGGGAGACTTTACCTCCTTGTATTGAGTTATCGGCACTGTTTGCCTGCATGCTGAGGAGTACAGCTGTGCATGCTTGTTTCATTTTTTAATTTGTGCTCGAGTGTTCTGCGTGCAGGACACTTCTGCAACAGCAACTGCAAAGACGTGAGGGACCCTTAATGTTTGATAGCAAATCTTTAATTTAGCAATGTTGTCATCATAATTTTAGTTATGTTGTGTTTAAACTTTAATCGGTGTGTATTTGTGATTGTTTTTTTTTTAGTGTGGCAGAGTTTAGTTAAAGGGTGATGTTTCAGTGCGTTCAGGACGTTCAGTTTGATATTTAGAGGCAAAGAAAGGTGATCTGACAAACTGGAAAGGAAACTAATGAAACTGATTCAGCCTGTTGAATGAAGTGAGCCGTGGTGTCGCTGACAGCGGGCTCTTTTTGTTGCATTAACTGCATTTGTTCTGGTTGCTAAATGACTCACGGTGTTGGCTTTTAACTTTAAACACTAAAAAAAGAGATCAGATAATATTTTCTAAAATGTAACACCAAGGTAACGCTGCTCTTAGCAATCAGGTATTTCCATGGCACTAAGATTGATTTTCTGTAGGTGGGCTAAAAAGCTTACCATCTCTGACGCAAGTACACCGAGCGGACGGTGAAAAGCAGGTTATGTGAGCTGAAAAATGAGTAGACTTAGTTATGTTCCAGTAATGTGTGTGAAGCATAGAGAATGAAAACTACTCCTGAATTTAAAGAAAGAACAGAAGGAACAGAGGTTGTATTAAAGATTATAGGTGATCATAGCAAATGTTGACTTTCAAGCTTTTTAGAGTTGTACAAACTCTACTACTTCCCATTTTCGCAGCAAAATATAAAGAAATAAGAGTTGAATTCAGACATTTGCACAGTACTGTTATATCTAGCCAAAGTACTTAAGGCATAATTTGGGCTGTTATCGTGGGTTAGATTTTGTGAAGTCTGAAAACAGAATAGATTAAGTCCAGGACTCTAGTTTCCTTTCAGACCTCTAGAATTGTAATTTGCTGAAAGGTTATTATGAATTTGTGTTGTGCAATGAGGCCAAAAACATGCTGGCTACCTTAGCTTTCCTATATGTGCCAAGCACATTAGCAAAGATGAGTTGCTGTGATAGGAAACACTTTCTTTTCTTCAGACAACATGAAAAATGTGGTGCAGTCCTCAGCAGAGACTGCAAAGCTGTTGTGAGATCAAAAAAGCAGTTGTAGATGAACTTTAAAATAAAGCTCCATAATCCCAAGAGTCCTGTAAAACTGACTGGCTGTTTTTGTTGACTTTGTTGGTATCATCAACAGGTCAGATGTTAGAATACTTTTTGAAGTTGTTTTACTGGTACACACAAATTGAAGTTTAGTTTATTCCGTGTAAATTACTGGAGTTAAATGGATAAATCTAGAACTGAGCATTTTTGTTACCTTCTGGACTGAATTGGATGTACTCACTGTTTTTTTTTTCTTGGTTAGTATATTTTAAGCTTTGAACTGCTGCTGTGGTCTTGGTTTGCATTTTTAATCCTGTAGTGTTTAAAAAAACTAGGGGAGACTAAAAAAGCTGCAAATCTTTTGTGAGATTGGATTTTAATGTTTTTCTTGGTTTTTTGATAAGAAACGAATCACTTTCTTGGTGAGTTTAAGGTCCACCTGCTTGTTTGAAGTTTTACTGAATACAGCATGCATTTAAAGTCAAAAAGGTTTACTCTGTGATTGAAAGTTGCTAGCCAATGAGTGTCTAGACTCTTTCATCTTCTCTAATCGCTTCTTTTTATAATGCGTCAAAATGGTGATGGGACAAAAGCTCATCTTCCTCTAGGTTTCCATAACCCAGCGGGACTTATTCCATCATTCCCCAAATGGCAGGAAGAAATATTTTCACGCCCCATCTAAACAAAACAATAACAGAAATGTCTAGCTGCAACTTTATTTAGCTAACAGAGTCATTCACAATGAATCCTTCAGTAATTTTTGGTTTAAACAAACACCTTTCATTTCAAACAAGTATTTGCAACCTTTGTCACTTGACTGCTACATTAGTCTGCTCCACTTCTTCAGAAAAGCAACAAGTTAAACAGAATTTGAACATTGCCAAACATGAAAAAATTAAGTTTAGTCTTATAAATTCAGAAACTCGTGATCAGAGATGAAAAATATAAAATTTGGTGAGAGTTTAATACTATACACTCTTAGTGGCTGCAGCGAGCTTGTTTTAGACTGCAGAGCTCTGGCGGGGTGCGGTCTGCTGCGCAGCTCCAGGGAGTTGGACACACCTAAGCGGAATCCGCAGTTACGCCTTGCTTGCGTGCCAAAGTAGATATCCCCGACACAATTTGTTTCCCTGGAGTCGGGAGCAGGGAGATCGGATCCAGTTGACTCCACCTCCATTACAACCACCTAACAATGAACTGTTTTTGTGAAAATGTGAAAAATGAGTGTTATATTACCGTACAGTTTGTGGGTTACAGGTGGAACAAATTGTGGCAGGATCAGCCTGTTATTATTTCTATCCCACTATGACTTCATTGTATAAAGAGCTAACAAAATTTCAGCAGTTAGTCGTTGTAAGAAGTGTTTGTGAACTAAAACTCAAGAATATGGCATACTGTTTGTCCGAGACAGCCGAGTGCGCGCTCCCGACGCAGGGGAAACAAATTCTGTTGGGTGTACCTACCTTGGCACTACACCAAATCACACGTGCACTTTTCACTGCACTTGTTGGCTGTCAACTTACACATGCAGCTGTAGCTTTTCAGCGGACGCGAGGCATATGCGCATATTATTAACGTAACTGCCGCAAATGTCCTTGTTCTGCTGTAAAAGTGATTCCATTAGTTCTGTGTGACTTTTCTACCAGGTAACTTGCAGCCCACCTGTCAGAACTCTGCACCACACCAGTGGATAAGCTGTTCCTTACGACCACTGTCGTAACCAATGAGTGACAACCCAAGGACTAAGGGAGTTTTTATTGTTTTAATGCTTGCATAAAGATATATTTAAAAATTTCAACACATTTGAAAAACAAACTTGTTTTGGGAAGAAAAACACTTCTTTTTTTTTTTAATGCCCCGGCTAAAACTCCCTAGTGCTTTCTGAAAGTGAAAGTATCTGAAATAGTTTTAGCATGCTTGTTTGCAGTGTTTTGAGTCCTTATAAAACTGCAGACAATTCATCATGCCATTATTTATCAGCTGCAGAACATGTGAAACAAAGGCGTAGAGAAAGGAAAGGAAAAAAATACAGTGGAAATACAAATAATAGAACGTACACAAAGTTACAACCAGTTATTGCCTCTTCCAGGAGATGATTTTGGATGAGAAGATTTTCCAAGCTTCGACAGTTGTGGGTCGAACTTTATTTAATTTTGCAGTGGTATGTTTATTTAAAATTAAGGACACAGAGAAGACATCATATCCAGAATGATTCCATACAAATGTCAGGACTGAACCAGAGCTTTGCAATTGTCTTCTTTGCAGATGTGAATCCAGCAAACACTTTGCATTTGTTTTAAGGAGATGTCAGAGGTATCATTAAGGAGACAAAGACCAGGATTGGGAATATTGTAATTGTTCTTTTTTAAGCTTTTGCACAGATTTAAGTTTCTTTCTGCTTCCATGTACATGTACTGTGAGTTTAATTAACTTGCCAAAGAGACAACTCATTAAAGTTATAATAATTGGGCTGATGTAAGTATTGCTATTGTATTTCTGTTACAATTTTTTATTTAATTTGCAGCATCTTTCTAATTTTTTGAGGTTTTGCTTATTTATTTATTTTTTATAATCATAAAAATGTGATGCTTTATAGAATGAATAGTGAAGTCTCTAAAGTAAAGCCACTTTTACCTTACCTTACATACCTTTACTTTTGCGGTACTTGGGCAAAGCGGCTCGCATGCACAAAAGAAGACTTCACACACAATGCGCTCTTTTTACGGAAGTAAAAGTGACAAACAGAGCCCGGTTACGATACAACCCTTCAAGTTTAGCTTGAATAGAATTGTCTCCCTATGTGCTAATCAAGTCCAAAACTTCAGTTTCTGTCTATTGACTCACTCCGTCTCCAGTTTTCGCCGCCATGCTTTCTCGTTTGTCTTCTCTAGCGCTGATAATTGGCATCTGTCTTGTGTCAGTGACGTAAAAGACGGATTTAATTCAAACAGCAGTCGCTTTCTAAAACATCGGATATGTGTCAGATTCAGTACCACATACAAAAGTGACCCAGATCAGATTTGAAAATATCGGATTTGTGCTGTTCACACTGTCATACCATGATCAGATATGGGTCGCATAGGGTCAAAAAAGTCAGATTTAATGCGCTTTCGCCTGCAGTGTGAACGTAGCCTTAGAGTATATATGGAGTGTCTGCATACAGTACATACTGAATCATGCTGTTTATTCTATGGCCATCAGCATATTTATGACACGGCTAAGAGATCTAAGGTACGGTAGCTGGCTGGATCGAGTCTTGTAGTGTCTTGATGGATTGATTGGCTGACATGATCTGCAGGAACATATGCATTCTCTCCATAATAATGTAGCTTCTGGTACATCTACCTTACACTGCCAAACTATTAATCACACTCTGCATGACAAATTAATAGCAAATTAACTTTCAGACACCAAGTTTCAGCTCTGGTGCTCCAGTTTGTCAGTAAGTGACCTGGAAGAGCTTTGATGACCCCTCAGCGACTCCAATTCTTTGTTGCAGTGCACCAGACCCCTCTCGGCTGTAGCATCAGTGAGCGACTCTTTATCAATCAGCCTTGGCGTCCATTCCAGCCTCAGCCACCTGTCCCACTCTGTCAGTGTCAGAGCACATTTCACGAGCAGGCCAAAAGCAGTCGGCTAGATTTAGCTACTGGCTCACAGAAGGGTTTCTTCATGGGTCATTACGTAGCAGAATAGTGGGCTGTTTACGAAGCCATTACCGCAGGCGCTCAGGGTGTTATCTGGTTTTGGGGGGGTCTGTTTGTCGGTCGAGTCTTGGGTTTATTTAATTATATCTTTTCATCTGGGATCATGTAAGAGCAGAATGTCCAGTTGGATAGGGTGACTACAGACCTGGCAGGGAGTCAGAGGCTTCCTCTCTGCCCATCATTAAACCTTTTGTGGACTTTGAAAACAACCTTCACTCTCCTCCAACAATGCTGCATCACTGGTCATGGAAAGTTATGTCCTAGAAATGTAAAATAAAAAAAATCAACACAATATTGTGTAAAAACGTGAAGAGATATGTAGAAACACAGACAGAACATATTAAAGAGCACCGCCTGCTTCCTTTCCCCCATGTTTTATTGTCTAGCATTGTGGTTTGCCATAATCAGTGGCCCAAGGCTAGGAAACAAAAGAAGACGGGCAGGTCTTTGGCCAGATGCTGGCCTTTTGAAGTCAGCGATAATATTTCCACCAGCTACAATCACAACTTAAGCAGGGTGTTGAATAGCAGAAGAGGACCCTTAATTTCCTGCCAAGGATTTTTTCTTTGCATTCTGTATATTTACCTTGAAGCTAAAATGTTTGTAGTGTTTAAAGTGAATGAGTAAGTCATTTTCAACACAGAGTGAAAAGGCAACAATGCTGGTCCGCAGAACTTAACAGGTGTATCATTTTTACCAGCACTTTTTCCTGAAAATAGCTGTATAAATCATTCTGATGTTGACACTGATCAATATGAGGAATTTCATTAGGTCACTAGAGCTCCCATTTCAACAGCAATTAAGCTTATTTTTACATTATACATTATTATACATTAACAATTTTAACCTTGTTAGTTTTCTCATAGACAAATTAGCTGTCCACTAAGTTATCATTAAGGCACTGGCTAGCAGCCATGGCTAATAATAAAATTGTAATGTTAATGTTGTAGCTAGGCAACAAATGTTACCAATCCTGCCCTCTATAACGATAGTGTTAAATAGATGTTGTTAAATGAAAATTGAATAACGAAAGGGATCTGTTTTTGTTAAAGTCCCAGATTGAAGCTTATAAGTCTACAATCTATTAGACAGAAAAAGTGGCACTTTAGTCGTACTTCATCAACTTCATCTGATCAGCAACATAAACATGGCGCAAGTCAGCAGAAGCACAGTCCAACCCAATCATATGATTCCTTTTATTGCATAACCTGAAAGAAAATTTTTAAAAAATTATTTAAAAATGCCAATAAAAAAAGTTACCAATACTCACGTTAAAACCAAAACTGAAGCACAAACTGGTGAAACAAAAAAAAAAGGGGGGGGCATCCCCCCTCGTAGAGTTGTTATGAAGGGGGGGAAAGTATCCATAAAGACCAAAACCACTTCTTTTTTTTTTTACTGGGCTGTAAACTGTCTTTTAATGCTGTTGACTTGGGCGTTTTAACATGGGGGTCTCTGGGGACTGACTTACTTTTCTAACCAGCCAAAGTGTTTATTTCTGGCACTTCGTTTTTCAACCCCAGAGATTGCCACTTGGCTCATAAACTGCCTTCAAGGCATATTACATTTTTTTTTTTTTTGATCACAGGGATGAAATGGATGAAAACCTCTTACGGGCATCTTACATTCACTTTGGTTGTACAATCAAAAATCCTTTCAGAAAGCAGAAAAAATGTGCGTCAATGTGAATGAACCTATAAATGGATCTCCGATTGACGGCCTTTTTGCCAGAGAGGCATTGAAGGTGGTGATCAAGAATGCATCCCTGTATCAAAACGGATCCTTTTTCTAACTTCAACACAGTCCTCCGTAGAGTGACTCATCCCTCATCTCGGTTTGAATGAATACATTCATCTTTTTTGCTAATGCATCAGTAAAACTGCTCATATAATTGGACACTCCAGTAAATTTTGATTAAAGACCTCTAACACTTTGGCGCCTGATGGCCGTCTGAAAGGAAAGCTCCATGTCATAAAGTTGTTATACAACCTTCAGAATGAAATATAAAACACCTTCCATTATCTCTGCTTATTTCTGTCCCCAAATTGAGGAGCAGAGTGTAAAATAATAAGCTCTATAGAGTGAGATAAAAGCTTGGGGTTCAGTATTTTATCTAAAATGTTAATATTTTCTCAGTGTAACAAAAAAAAAAGAAAGTGGGTTGGGGGTGGGGGCGGGGGGATAATTTAATACTGTTCAATTCTGTTACATCCCGGACCAGTGATAAGAGGGGGATTTATCTGCTGGTGCTGGCCTTTTGAATGCTAAGTAGTGTCATTTTTTTGGTGGAGTGAATTATCTTAGGACGCTCCACTCAAAGCGCTGAATAAACACAGAGGTGATAAGGACTTTTTGGACTCATGTCACTTCAAATTCTACTTTTTAACAAGCTCTAATCTGCTTCAAGTGAAAATTAGAGCGGCTTTCCATATTTACTTTTTAAATGACTGATGTATAAAGTTTTCTTAAACGAAAAATTAATTTTAAAATCTTGGTAAGTCTTTGATAATAAAGCCCTTTATAACAAATTACATTCATTTACTGGTACTGTTGCCTCACAGCAAGAAGGTCCTGGCTGGGCCTGGTGTTTGCATGTTCTCCCAGTGTCTGTGTGGGTTTTCTCTGGTTTCCTCCCACAGTCTCAAAAAATGCAGTTTTGTGGGGTCGGGTTAATTGGTGATTCGAAATTGCCCATAGGCAAATGGTTTCTGTTTCTCTGTTTTAGTCGTGTGAGAGAGTGGTGAGCTGTCCAGGGTCTACCCTGGTTGTGGCAGGTAGGGTAGTAGATAGGATTCAGCACCTATCCCCCACCTCCTCACCCCACCCTCTGCCAACCTTAATTGGATAAGTGGAAGGGAATGGATGGATGGATGGATGGATGGGATGGACTTAAACGTTGCCCTGATTAAGTCACACATTGATAGCAAGGGAGTTGACAGGGTTGCATTCAAACCAAATATATTTTTAGCATTTACAAGAATTACCTAAATTGCTCTTGTATAGATTACTTCTCAGTAACATGTCCCATACTCTATGTCCCACAGTTTGTTGGGATCTGACTAGTCAGGAGCTCAGTGGTTTGATCCCCTTGCTCCTTCAGTCTGTATGTCGAGGCATATTTGGGGAAGATACTGAACCCTTAGTCTCCCCTGATGCCTCCATCAGAGTGTGAGTCTGTGTTTGAATCTAAGACAAAGCACTTAGCCTGGAAAAAAAGCCCTTTATGAATGTGTTTGTGATTGGTTGACGAAGGCTCATAGTAAAAAGCACTTTGAATGCTCAATTAAAGTAGAAAAGCACTTTGTAAGTACCCGTATATTTAGTCTATAGTCATTTATCTACACTAAGGACATTTTAGAGGACATACAAATCTAAACCCTAAATATTCCTGTAACATTAGATCAGCTTGATAGCAGGTGCATTATAGTATGTATACATTTACTTTAATATATTGCAACAGATACTATAACGGCAGGAAAACAAACTCGAACTTGTTTGGCATGAAACGTTTGCCCCAAGTAAATATTACAGTCACTGGTGCCTGGGTATCAAAGTTACTATTAAGACATAAACGCCTAAATCACCTTTCAGAACGTACACTCAGTACAGCCTTCTTCTTTTGTCAGATTGTGGCTGTTATCAGAGACATTGTAAAAAAAAAGAAAAAGAAAATCAGCACTTAAAAGTCCTGATCATAAAATATAAAAGAATTCTGAAATGTCAAAGACTGTCTCTGACTGAGCCACTCAAAAAGGGAAATCTATGAGGCATTTGTGATGCTGACTTATTAAAGTGAGAGACACCAAATTCCTTGAAGCTCTAATCAGATTAGCTTTTTAAATCGAGTTTTGGTTCTCTCTGCATTCATTTACATGTAAGCTCTAAAATAACTGCCCAGTTAACTGCTCGGAAGTGTTACCAAGATGACTGCCCAGAGGTAAAACTTTTTCCTTCATAGACCTAAATGAAATGACTTGTGTGTGCACTTGTAGTACTCGCGTAAAACATTTTCAAAGCATAATCATTGGGCGTTTTTTTTTTTTTTTTTAAACGATTAATAAGTGATGTAAAACATTCCTCAGATTCCTTATGAAGGTATTTTTTCTAGTAACTTTCAGGTTGTTTGGTTCTCACCATGTGTCTGTTCTGTTTTTTGTTTTTTGTTTTCTGAGGTATCCATAGCAACCTTGCATTGTCTGCAGATATGTATATTAAAATGACTTGAAATGTCTAACAGACAGCTCACATGAACTTTGACAGAGGGTCAAACCAAAGAGCTCAAGAAACGTTGTAGCCAAATGCCAGAAAATCTGTTAGTGTGGATACTGGGACCAGCTTTTCTGCCCTTTCTACATGAGTTTGAATGGATTTTTAAATGTGGCAAGAAACACTGTTCAATTTAGTACCTTTTACGTATTTATTAAGCATATTAAAGCATATTAAAATATTAACTATGAGTGTTCATGGACAAAATTAGACTAAAATGGCAGACAGTTTAAAATGGCAATGTTGCAAATAGCTGCACATTTTTGAAAAAGTTTAAGTCTCTAACCTGCTAATGTTGAGTGAGACATACAAACCGTCAGCAGCATCTGGAGGCCGTGCCTCAAATAAAAATATAGAAACTCGTTAAAAAACAAAATGAAGCTGTAGGCTGAGGGATCAAGTAACTTCTGCAGTGGCTGTGTTTGCATATTCATTCAGCTGAGTGACTTTGCTTTATATTGCCATCCACGGTTCATTTTATAATTTTTTCCCTGGGCTACATATCTGCAACTGGTGCCACTGCTTCTATACTGAATTCTGTAGGTCTCAAGTTAAATTAACATCAGGTTTTGTATGATGATTATTCTCTGTTATGGTCCCAAAAAGTAAAACATGGATGTCATTAGAGTGAGGGGAGTACTTTTCCTTTAACCTCCCACCTCTCTTCCCAATACACGTTTCCTTCTTCCCTGA
The DNA here is from genome assembly GCA_015108515.1 of Hemichromis elongatus. NCBI lineage: Eukaryota > Metazoa > Chordata > Actinopteri > Cichliformes > Cichlidae > Hemichromis > Hemichromis elongatus. The sequence goes on from VUQR01035800.1 coordinate 121,238, forward strand.
TTCTTCCTCACCCATGTTCTTTATCAGTTTTTTTATTGTCAACTGGGAGAGAAAGGCCCTTTTTCATCAGAAACCTGCCTTTTGAATTAGTCACTTCTTGCTGTGATTCCTCCCAGAAATGACTCGTGCTGACATTTCTATGCAGGCAATCAGTCTTTGTTGGCACTGTTTAATCTTGCCTTTTCCCCTGGTGCATCTGCGCTCTTCAATCATTATAAAGTCAGGGGAAGAAATCTGAAAAAAAAGGCTCCATCTGGAATGCATGGAGCATCTATGTTGTTGTTGTTATTGTTGTTTGTCAGTCGCCGCAGTTGCTTGTTTTTACTGTCTTTCATCACATCATCGGGACTGTCAGGGTACTTTATCTTCTTCCTGAGCGGAAGCCTCTGCGCTTTCTTTGAATGTAACAGTGAATACAGTTGGTGTGTTTATTATAGTTTATTAATGTCATACTGCCAGTCAGATGAAATGCAGCCCTGAAACAAGTCATGAATTTCCAAGATGATCTTTTTTTTCAGATGTTCTTTATGAATATTAAACAAAGTTATCTAGAAACTTTTCAGTTCAGTGCAATTCAAATTTTCAATTCATTTTTAGGCCTCAAGTTGCCTTTTTCTATTGTAAGGTAAAAATCCTACACTAATACAGAGAAAGCAGAGGAAACCACAGCAATCAGACAGCCCCCATGAGCAAGCGCATTGGCGACAGTGAGAAGGAAAAACTCCCTTTTTACAGCAAGGAACCAGGCACAGGGAGGAGGGGCCATCCTGTGCAGCATCCTGAGCTAATTGTATATTCTCTTGGTATCATGATGATTTAGTTGCTGTTTAAACACAGTTTAGTTATGTGTTATATTCTGATATATTTGAGTTTTGTGGTTTGCATTTGTTATGTTTTATTGCCTGAGGTTATGTGTTTGTCTCACCTTCGTGTCCCCTATGTGAGTCTGTTGTGTCTTCGATGTTTATGTTCACCTCCCCGTGAGTATGCGTGTCTCTCTCGGCTCTCTCTGTGCCTTAGGTCTGCATCTTTATGCTTTCTGTTTTGCTTCCCCTGTGGCATCATGTTCATTTGTATCAGCTGTGTTTCCCATGTGTTTCCACTCCCCTCGTCTCCTCTCTGTGTATTTAGTGTATTTAGAGCAGATAGTCCAGGTCATACATATACACGCACAAACTTTTCGTACTTTCCATTGTAATTTTTCTCAGACCACTGGTGTGTGTATGCTTTTCTGCCTCTTATAAACCAGTAATTTTCCTGTGGTTTGAAATCTCGCGTGATCTTGTGATACCACAAGCCAAAGTAATGACCCACTCATGCTAGACTGTATCACTTCAGCTCAACAAGAATACATTTAACAAATCTAACAAGTTATTATATCTACATTCACCATAAACATTAAAAAAAACATACAATTATTTTGTTCAAATTACATTTTAGACTCTTGTAAATGTAATAACCACTCAATTTTACTTTTTTGAGTGTGGGTGTACTGGAGAGATGCAGGTACCTGCTAATTAATGCTAAGATAAATTAAATAATACCTGAATTTCACTCACTCATAATTTATTGGACTACTTAATGGTGTGTTTGTACAATTAAACACATAGCAACGCCATGTTAGGGGGTCATATGATTGTTGGGTTTTCTCTGTATGTACTAAGCGCCTTGAGGTGACTGTTGTTGTGATCTGGCGCTATATAAATAAAATTGAATTGAAATTGAATTGAATTGCCATGTTATTTGTCTGCTAATTATACTAAAATCCTCCAAAAGGCACTGTGACGTCAGATAGCAGATAGCAGCAGCTGTGTAAGCAGCCATGACCTAATCATGAATAGTTTAACCATTATTAGAATTTAAACATCTGAGTTATGTTATATAGCCTATGAATTTTCAAATTAATAGTTTTTAGAAATTAGTTGGCATTTTCATCGCAGGCTGTAAACAGCAGCTCGTACCAGCTCCTTGAGCTCTGTAGTTTAGCTCCTAGCTCCTCAATCTCCAAATATACTGCATAATGTAACCTAAATAATTTCCCCTGGGGATCAATAAAGTATTTTGATTGATTGATTGATTGATTGATAACAGTTTACTCATTCATTCAGTTTTGGGTGAATGGAAAGCAAAGGAAAACTTCACATTATTAGGATTCACAAGCTTTTCATACAGTTAGTCTAACTGCAGAAGAATTGACTGTGATTATTGACTTAAAGTCGTTTTTTCCGTGTTTAGACATGATAACAGGAAAATCATATTTGGAATTAGGACCATTAGGCACCACGTGAATAGTTTCATCATGTCAGCCTAAAGGGACATCCATGCAGGTAAGAACTAACACGGGTTAGCACCAGCAACATGGTGACCAATGGTAGAAAGTCGCTGACATTCAATGAGGTCAAAAGGCAAATTTTAAAAGAACTATCGGTGATGCAAAGTAGACTGTGAGTGTTACCTAGGTAACCAGAGCATTGAATGTCCACTAGGGACCAATAAGCTACAAAGCGGTCCGTGATGAGTGAATCACGTCCTGTGTGGATGACCCTTAAGTCATAACGTGAATGTGACATTGGAGCCCGTGAGCTGAAGCCGAGTTAGCCTTGATTACTTCACAATCGGTCATTCGGTCTCAGGGAAAATCCTTCACCGCCACATCACAGGCGAGGACCCATGATGAGCAAACTAATCATCCTGAGACCTTTGAGTTTTACATGTAAATTTCACTCCACCCAAACCAGATCACAAGCTAATTTGTGATGCTTAAATTTTTTTCTCAGAACTGCCCTAATAAAAGCACATTTTGTTTCCTTTAGCTTCCAGCTAGATGGATGAGAAAAAGGGAGGGGGAAGCAGGAAATTTAGCTTGATGTTATTTTCAAAGAGTCAGAAGTTTTGGTGTGGAAGAGGAGACATGATTGTGCAGGTGGATTAGAATCAGAATCAGAATCAGAATTACTTTATTTATCCCCAAGGGGCAATTAAGAAACAGCAGAGCAGCATGTCGTTAAAGATGAGGAAAGGGTATACACAGACAATAAGAAATGGATTATAAATACAATATACAGTATATACATGTTTTTTGTTTTGTTTTTTAAATAAAGTAATAAATAAATCAGAATGGCTGAGTAAGTGAATAAATAAATAACTGTCTGTGAATAAAGTGAATGAGTAGTGCAGGTAGAGGGTTTAATGGGTGAGGGAAATAGTTTTAACAGCTGGAGTTAAATAGCAGTGTGGCTTTGGGGACAAAGGTGGCTCTCCTCCTCTCAGTCCTGCAGGAAATGCAGCAGAGATGCCGCCCAGAAGGGAGCCATTGAAATGCGGGGTGAAGAATGTGGGAGGTGTCATCGATGATTTTGGC
>VUQR01035801.1:3798-14226 GCA_015108515.1 Hemichromis elongatus
TGAGTAAAAAAACTGATATATATTGTGAAACAATTACATCGGTCACTTCCTGTAATTAAAATACCCATGTAGTTTACCCAAGGCCTGAACATTCTTCCTTTTAACTCCACCTTTACGTTAGCTAAATATCACATAAGCACATAAAATAAAAAGGCTCATTTTCTAAGTAACAAGGAGCTGCAAAGCAAGGTAACCCAGGTGCTAACTCTACAAAGATAAGAAAAGTGACCATCATCCTCCAACAGGCAAAAAACAAACAGCACAACAAATAATGTATTTAGTATTAAATGGTAAATGGTCTGTATTTATATAGCGCTTTACATCACAGTCATCCACCCATCCACACACTGGTGATGGTGAGCTACATTGTAGCCACAGCTGCCCTGGGGCGCACTGAGAGAGGCGAGGCTGCCGGACACTGGGGGGCGCCACCGGGCCCTCTGACCACCACCAGTAGGCAACGGGTGAAGTGTCTTGCCCAAGGACACAACGACCGAGACTGTTGGAGCCGGGGCTCGAACCGGCAACCTTCCGATTACAAGATGAACTGCCAACTCTTTGAACCACAACTCTTACTAAGTTGCCATCAAACACACCATTAAACGTGTTTCCTTCCACGGACTGATTACATACATACATTCACTCACAGGGCACTTGATTAGTTACACCTTGCCTAGTAAGAGGTTGGACCCTTCAGCTGTCTGAATTCTTCAAATTCAACAAGTTGCTGGAAACATTCCTTAGAGATTGTGGTCCATACTGACATGATGGCATCACACACTTAGTGCTTCCTGTCTTTGTTTCCACTCACCCCAACTGCTCATGACAGATCACAACCACTCTCTGGGCCTAGTTCTGCCAGTCTCCTCTTGTGAGATCGTTGGACTTCTCACTCTCTAATATAGTAGCATCTTTATGATATAAACATCTTGATATAGCAAAGGGAATTGAAATTAAATTGAGGTATTGAACCCCAGGTTGCCTCCTTCAGCATGTGTGTAAATGTTAGATGAAAAAGCATTTAGGTAGGGATGCACCGATACCGGTATCGTTGCATCCCTACATTTAGGCATAGTGTGTGTGTGTGTGTGAGAGAGAGCGTGGTGAATGTGTGATTGATTATTTTCAGTGCTTATGCTCAGTTGAGTAGAAGAGTGATATATAAGCACGCGTGCTGCAGAGTTGTTTGCTGAGGTGCACAGTGAATAACATTTGATAGGACTCAGCTGATTTAGTAGCTGCAGGTGTCAGGGCTCTGTGTGCGGGCAGGCGGAGGTGAAGATCCAATCGCAGGACTCGGAGACGGAATGTAATGCAAAAACCTCAGCTTTATCGCTGGTGCAAAGCAAAACGGAGGAAAAACACACATGCATAGTCTGAGGGTACGACGCGACAGAGAACAAAGGAAAACACGGGGCTTATATACACAGGGGAGTAGTCAGGGAATGGAAAACAGGAGGGAGACATAGCTGGGAGAAATTGGGGCTAACGAGACAGGGGAAGCAAAACTGAATACACTCACATGAGACAAGACCTTCAAAGTAAAACAGGGTTGTGACGAACCCATTTACAAGGATGCTGACTTGACACTGAACTCAACAGACCAACGAGCAGACACCACGACATCATGGACAGACTGAGGGAATACGTGGAAGTGGGATAAGGGCAGGCATAGAACATAACCTAACAAATGACAAATATAAACAAAAGACATAATTAAAATAAACAAGAACATAGAATATAAGAAGAAGACACAAAACACTGAGTTGCTAGACTCGGGACCATGACAGCAGGGATCCAAGCCTCCTCTGGCATTAACATCTGCACAAAAACTATGTGCAGGGATGCTAATGGCATGAGTTTCAGTGGCCATCTATATAATGATGCAGATATTGATGCTCAAATTTGGTCATAATAAAAAATTGATTATATAACAAATGAAAATGAAATTTTTCATGAAGTTTGGCTTTAGAGTTATAAATTGTGACACTTGGAATTGGTGTAAAATTAATTTACCAAAGTTTGCATTCATTCATGAAAAATGATGTTATCTGCCTAGTTATAAAGTATGAGAACAATTATATACAATTAATTGACTAAAATGCCACCCATTTAACCCTATGAAGGTTGAGTATTATTAACTCTTCACTTGGTTCTGGGAGGATCAGGACAGAAATTGTCTCAGATTTGATTGATTTGCATGGAATTATATTTTTATGAATTATACACATTAAACTAATATATACTCACCCCTTTGCTAAATAGTGGTTATATCATCTTGTTTTTTTTGTAGATTTTTTAAAAATAATTTCTTCTTTTTGGCCTGCTTCTTCTGTTTTTGGCTTGCCTCTGCATATCCAGCTTAGCTTTATCTTTTTATAGGGAGAAAACTGTTTTTCTATTGTTGCCAAGTACATACGCAAAGAGAATCATTACTTTTATCCTTTTAAATAAAGAAATAAAGCAGTATTGCTGGTATTTCAGCAGCAACATTCCAGTTGATTGTTTACTTAAACCTGTATGTACAGTTCACATAGTTCATATTTATTTCCGTTTGCTTCTTTTTCTCTCTCTAATGTCTGGACCTCTATCCCTAATCCAGGCATTCGTCATCTCCTTCACATCAGACTTCATCCCTCGGATGGTTTACCAGTACATGTACAGTCCTGATGGCTCCATGCATGGATTTGTCAACCATACGCTGTCCTATTTTAATGTCAGCCACTTCCAGGATGGCAAAGAACCCATGGATCCATCACACTTTGGCTACCCTGTCGTAATATGCAGGTAGGAAATTATTCTCGGGTTTCAACTGTCATAAAATTACAAAAAAATTTTAAGGCTTTTTGAAATGGGTATAATCATAATGTGCAACCTCTCATAATGTCTATTTATTGTTATGTTGTTTTTTTTTAAAAAAAAACCTACTTGTGAGTAAAAAGCAAATCAGTGATTTTAGATGATTTTTAAATCAGTTGTGAATCAGAGGCTCTAGCATTCACGTTATTAATTGAGTCACTGTTGACAATGACTTTAAAATAAAATGCAAATGAGTATAGTGCTTTACAACAAAGGAAGCTGTTTTAGTCTTTTTATAATTTATTAAACTTTGAAGCCCAGAGATGTGCCATTCTGTAATCCTTGCACAAGATTTACAATGTAATCACTCTTTTAGTCTGCTGAAGCATCCCCAGACAAGGGACTGAACCTCAATGCATCCACGTATGGGAATGTTAGACAAAGCACTTGGTCGTAGAGTAAATCACCATCAAATAAATGTGTGTGTGAATGAGGCTTTTAGTAAAACACACTTTTAGTGCTAAACTAGACTAGAAAAGTGCTATAAAACAAGTCCATTTACTGTATTACTAAAACTAGGAAACATACGGTGACAAAGCTCTCAGTACAGAAAGAGGAAAGAAACACTAAGGACTGACGCTTAATAGAGACTGAGGGTAAAAAGCTGGCAATGGAAGTGCAAACCATAGAAATATGCAACCAAACTTTAGACAAATGAGACAGGAAGCAAAATTCAACAACCAACACGTTATGTTGTGTGTCCAGCAGAAGTTACCATGGTGATTTAACAAGTAAAAAGAAAGACACTTTCATGACACAGAAAAAAATGATAACAAAACCCAGAAGTTGATCACCAAACAAAAAAAGTAGGTAAACAGGACCAGATCACCAAAAAACACCCACAGAGCAGGAGAAAGCAACCACAACACACAGCTCAGAGGTCGTGAATCACTAAGGCTCTCTGGCTATACAGCTCTCGTTTCTCTGGCTTTAAGTACTCTAGCTAAATTGTTGTGTACAGCTAGCCATACAAGAAGTGTGGCACATAAGGCAGGAGATATGGCATGACATCGATAGAGGGTCACAACAGGCCTTCCTTGAACCGTAACACTGGAGGAAGATGGGAATACCATTTTTTGGATTTTCCACATTGGTGATATTACCCTGAGAACAATTGTCAGAGAGTTTCTTCTTTGTTTAACACATGTTGAAGGGAACATCTGGGAGATTGCACTAGGTTCTAAATGATCCCTATCTAATCATTTAGATGTCCATAATTCTGGCTTCTTTTCCTTCTGTAAATATTAAAAACTGGTGGCATACTTAGCGATTGGTCATCATTGAAAGAGGGTTTTTAGTTCATACAAGACTTTAAGAAACACACCTAATGTAATTGTAGTTCTTAAAGTTTAATATTCTATTCCAGTTAAAGTATTATATAAATAGATGCAATATGTGTATACAAATTTTGGGTGCAAAATGTTTATTGGTAAAAACTGAACACGATTTTAAGTGATTGACTTATGCCAGAAATGCCTTCTCAAAATTAAGGTGTTGGTAGGATACTATAATATAACTATCCAATAACATAAAATATTGCCATGAATTGTGACCAGATGTTTTTGTCACTAAGGTACAAAGACTACAGAGAACCTCCTTGGTCAAACACACCATACGAGCTATCCAAGGAATTCTGGGCAGTGCTGGCTGTCCGCCTGACTTTTGTTATTGTTTTCCAGGTAGGTAATACATTCATGAAGTAATTAAAAGAAATATTCTTATAAATGCATTTTATTGAACTATCACATACCTGAACCATAATACTGACACGAGGTCTGGTGAGAACAGCCTTCATTATATTCTAACTGAAACATAAAAAGCCACAGTTGAGTAGAAGGACCAGAAATTGAGAAACTGATCTCATATTCAATGGACAGGAACTCACTTGTAACTGAAAAGTAAAGTCACGTCTACTCAAATTGGAAGTTAAAGGAGACAGGGAGAACATACAGGAACCTGATTGTTGTGAGGTGACTGATGTCGCCCACCAATAAATCCTTAATGATAAATCCTTCACTGAAGGTCTTCTACAATTTTCCAAAATGAATACTTTTTTTTAGTCCTTGGGCTGAAATAAAATCCCACTTTCTGGTGGAGTCTGTAAGTAGTCTGTGGCGTTTAGCACAAATGTTATTATTTAAGCCCTTGGTATGCAGATACAAGGGGCTGCCTGCAGTCCATATAGAGTATTTACTATGGTTAGTCAAAGCCAAAACCATTGAAACTTTTTAACAAATGTGTAACTATGAACCCAGTAAGATTTCACAAATAGCAATATAGTTATATATAAACAAGTTTAATACTAATAATTGTTGATAAATCGCAGAAAGTAACCAGAAGCGAGGGTTTTCATAATGTCACAAGACACAGTGGGCGTGGTTTATTTGGGAAATATGTTACCGAATTCTTGGCACATATTACAAAAATTTGCAAACGAATTTGCCAAAATGGGAATACAGCAATTCTTTTTCAAACTCCAGCTCACTCCCATCTGTGTCTTGTGTTCTATCTCACTCTGCTCTCTTTTCTTTCCCTCACCCCCACGAGTTTTGGAAGATGGCCGCCCCTCCCTGAGCCAGGTTCTGCCAGAGGTTTTTTCCTGTTAAAAGGGAGTTTTTCCTTCCTGCTGTTACCTCCAGCTTGCTTATGGGGAGTTGTCTGATTGCTGGGGTTTTCTCTGTATTACAGATTTTTAGGTTTTTATCTTTATTTAAACCTATATTTATTTAGGTTTTTATACACTATAAAGTGCCTTGTGCCTTTGTAATTTGGCACAATATAAAAAATTGAACTGAATTGGTTTAAATTGAATTGAATTGAATATGCCAAATGGTTGAAAATTTAATTAAAAAAGACAAATGACTTATGGGATGTTGGGGATTAAGACTGTAAGTGTCCTGAGATTTTATTTTATTTTTTACAAGAAACACATTTCTTTCATTTATTTTTAACAGAACGTTGTGATGCTCATGAATGACATTGTTGACTGGCTAATCCCAGACATCCCAAAAGATATCAGCCTGCAGATCCACAAGGAGAAGATTTTATTGGTAGAGCTGTTCATGAAAGAAGAGCAGGGCAAGAGCTATGTCATTGACAGCAGCACATCAACAGGTGGAACGGAAAACTGCAGCAAACACAACAACAACAGCAAAGTGGCGCCCCCACGCTCCCGACGGCATACCAACAGCACCAAAAGCTTCTAATAGCCATGCTAGCAGCTATGGCTAGTAGCTAGCAGTTTTTAGTTTAATTGTTTTTAGCATGTCAAAGCTTGCTAGTAGTTCTCTCTGAGGACAGACTAAATTGTATGTAAATTGTATGTTTTTCTTAATATTCTTTACATTCCAATAACTGGGACAGCAGTTGGCCAAAGAGACGTGAGAAAATTAAATCTGTGGCCAAATATGTTGCATGTTTTTGTTGAGCTGTGAAACTCTGTCACTCCATATGTGTACACTCAAATGTATTTATGTGCATAAGAATTTCTGATTGTCTACTCAAATTAATAACTTTGTAAAGCAATATGTAAAAGTGTAATCCTTCTTACATGCATTAGATTTGAAGTTTTGTATATGATCCTTTGATTGCTTACAAATTTCAGAATATGCACAGAAATGACAAAAATTCCTCAGTGTGCACAAGATTTCTACCAGCATAAACATTAGAATCAGAAAAGGAAAATTTAAAGAAATCAATACAGAAATTTTTCATTAAAGTGTGACTAATCAAAATTTACAACCTGCAGTTATAAATAAATATTAAGGAGAAAATAGTTTTAACTAGATGTGAGAAACTGAATTTAAATCCAGAATTTAATTTTAAAAATTCTCCTCACACATGTGGTCTTGAATAACACAGGTCTGCAACCAAAAAACTGCATAAATGTTTTTTACTCACTGAAACCGGGAAAAAACATTTTAAAAATTTTTTGGCGGTCCCATATTATTTTATTTTTAATTTGTTTATAGCGAAAGGTAAGGAATCTCAGAAAAGTGATGCAATATTAGTTAATTCTAATAAAATACTGTTTTCATCACTGTTGTGCTTTTTGTAAATGTGATGGAGGGAAATGGAGAACATTTTTAGATTCAAAACCCTAAAAACCATCAAATTTACCCAAAATATCCCGTGCAGCTGAATTTTTTATTTTATTTATTTATTTATTTTGCAGACCTGTGTAATTAGGTCTCTTCTCAAAGCCCTCACTATGATGCAGTTCACTCACAGACTGCTGGTTCACTTGTGCCTTTAAAGGCCAAATCATGATTTTTTTTAATTTTTTTTTTAGCTTTTCAGGATCCTTGTGACAACTTTTTTTTAAAAAAGCAATTAAATTTTAATTTGCATATTTTCTTTTTCATTTTAGCGTATTTGCTACCTCCAGTTTTGGGGGTTTGTTTTGTAATTTATTACTTGCTCATACAAATTATCTATTTATTTGTTGAAGAGGGAGGGATCACACTGATGATGTCGAGGTCTTAAATTTTATGTATCAAATATGATACACTTGGCCTTAGATTCCTCCTTCTGTTAACATTAGCTGATTATGGCTCAGTAAATCTTCTCTTTAATATTTGAAACTTTAAATCAACCCTTTGGTAAATGAACTGGTATTTACATAACACCCTTCTAATCAATTTCAGTACTTTCTACCTCAAGTCTTAGTCATCTGTAAGCACGGGAGGAAATGATTGACTGAACTTCCAATTAGTAGGAAACTACTTTTCTACCTGAGTCAATCATTTTCTACAGCGATCAGGTGTTACAAACTTAGCCAGAAACAAAATTTCTGCCAAAGTCTATAGCAATATTTTATCTGTGGCTTTAGTGGTCAAATGGTAAATGGCCTGTATTTGTATAGCGCTTTACACTACATTCAGTCTTCCACCCATTCACACACTGGTGATGGTGAGCTACATTGTAGCCACAGCTGCCCTGGGGCGCACTGACAGAGGCTCAAACCGGCAACCTTCTGATTACAAGATGAACTGTCAACTCTTGAGCCACGATCGCCTTGGTCAGCCCCTAGAGAGAAGGGCCTGACTGGGTTGAGAAGTGTCTTTTGAAAAAATTCAGTTTCTTTGCATTATTAATCTGAAAGGAGCCATCAGAAGATAGGTACACTGGCGTCATGAAGGGATGGACATGGTCCGCCATGATACTCAAGTGGGCTGTGGTGTTAAAGCTCATTTAAGGTGCTCAAAGTGTAGCACAAAAATACCGCCACATCATTACACCACCACCCGCCTGAACTGTTGATTTGGGATATCAGGTCAGATCAATTTGTCATGCTTTTTACAATAAATTCTGACCGAAGCATCTGAAATTGAGACTCACCAAGGAAACATTTTTCCAATCTTTTGTTGTTCACCTTTAAAATACAAGCCTAATTGTTCCCTGTCTAATGTTGACATGAGCATTTAGAGATGCTCCTCTGCATACCTTGGTTGAGTGGTTATTTAAATAACTGTGTACAGGCAGGAACAGGACCCAAATGCAAACTCATCGAAAGAAAACGTGAACTCAAACAACACAGCTTTACTGCTGAAAAAAGGTAAAACGGTACAAAACTAGCCCGGGTACTTCTAATAATTCACTCGGAGAAACATGGAGAGGTACACAGCCATGAGGGAGGACACGACACAACTGAGGGAGACGCTGACATAAATACATAGAAAGAATGAAGGCTGTATACGTAATTAGGAAAGGAGGGTGCATAAGCCAAAGGAAAGGAATCAGGAATTAGGAATTAGGAGCATAAAGGAAACAGAAGGCAAAGGAAGGGTAGGAAAGGAGAAAGGAAAGGAAAAGGATAGGGTTAAGCAAAAGAAAGCAGTGTGAGAAAAAGAAAAAAAGGAAAGGGAACTGCCACCCCCAGACGTGTAAAAAAAACCCAGGCCGCCTTTAACCGTGCATGGGGGGGACCACACCCTCAGGCTTCAAGAAGCTCCAGCCAGCCCACCGCGATGGGCTGGATCATCCACCCCCAGGCGTGTAAAAAAAACCCAGACCAGACCACTAAGCTACTATGAACCTTTTTTATCTTTTACTTGGGACAGAACACTCCCCGCCTGGCACTACTGATGCCACTACTACTTTTTATCAGTCACTTCCTTTTCTAAGAGCACAACAATATCTGAAATGAGACGCAGGTAAGTCTTTGAGACTCCTTGGGATGATGTCCTCACTGCGACCTTTCTGACCTGGCTGAGATGATAGCGATTGTCCATTCGTTTCTGGTTGCTTGATTTTGTTTCAACACAATGTCGCCTGGCTGAAGATTGCGGTGTGTTTCATGCCACTTACGCCTTGATTGGAGGGTGTTGAGATATTCGTTTCTCCAGCGACTCCAGAAACCATTGGTGAGTGCCTGCATTTGCTTCCATTGGTTCTTGAGCAAGTCTTTTCCACAAAAGTGTCCCGGTGGAGAAGGAACGCCCTGCTTTTGGGTCAGTATTATCGCAGAATTTTTTGATTCTTTACTGCTGTGTCCAATGAAGCATGCTTGAGGCGACCTCCAACTTTGATGAGGCCTTCATCCATATAGGGGTCAAGAGCTACAATGGGGCTAGAGCTGTGGATGGTTTGATTGGCTTGGAGAGCAGCATACTTGTTAGAAAAAGCATCCTTTTGAACAGACTGGAGAATGAGGCTACTGGCAGTATCCATCTCCTCTGGAGTGCATGGTTTTCTGCATTTATGCCAGCCCCTGCATGAATGATTTGACACTTGATGAGTGAGAACGGGCTTGGTGAATTAAGAAGGCAATGGCACATACCAGTGAGGTCCACTTTGAGAAGCGTTGAAAGCATTCTGGTGTGAGTTCTTTCTTCTGAATCTGAGTGACGAAAGTACCAACTTTTGGATTTCAGTGTCCGTTTGAGGTTTGATCAGCTCGAACGATTCGTGTGTCTCCAGTTCATGTAGTTTGTAAAGGTCCCTTAAACCACATAGTGTCCATAAGCTGCGATGCAGGTAACGACCTGGTTGCTAGATCGGCTGGGTTTTGCTCTGATGTAACATAATGCCACTGTTCGGGGGAAGTTGACTGGCGTATACGATGAACTCGGTTATGTACGTAGACATAAAAGCGCTTTGAATCATTGCAAATGTACCCAAGAACTGCTGTCAAATGTACTGCTGTCACAGTAGTATTTGACAGCGTTTGGTTTGTGATCAAGTTCATCCAGAAGGAGCTCCGCCATCTCCACCGCTAGAACTGCTCCACAAAGCTCAAGGCGAGGTATTGTGGGTTCTGTTTGGGGTGAAAGTTTTGCTTTTCCAAGCACAAATCCAACTTCGCATTGTCCCTCTGCATTGACTGTTTTTAAATATGCTACTGCTGCTGTCATGGTCACTGGGTCTGCAAGCTGCAATAGCCCAGCTTGAAGCTTCACTAAAGACACACAGTTTGGTGTAAGAGGACTTGGAGATGGAGGCCGGAACATAGCAGCGCGGCACTCTGAGGCAGCTCAGATCTTGGAGGGACAGTTTCCATGTTTCCCATATGTCCATTTCCTCTTGAGGGAGAGAAGCATCCCAATCTTGGACTCCATTTGACATCTT
>VUQR01035802.1:3434-17651 GCA_015108515.1 Hemichromis elongatus
CTGACAAGGCAGGGACTTCTAGACAGGTCCTCCCAGCACCGTGTGGAGAGAGAGAGAGAGAGAGAGAGACACACACACACACAGAGACTGGGAATAAGACTAAGATGTGAGGCAGAGCTGACTACATATCTATGGTATAGGTAAGCATGACAAGAAGGACATATTTACCAATAACATAGAGATAATTTACATCATATAACATAGATAGCTCCTTCCAGGCTTCAGATACTGTGTTAATACAGATAGACCACATGTTAGAGAGACACTGAGATGGACTGTGGACAGGTTATACGTTCAGTAGAGGAAGTTGAAGGTTGACTCAGGCTGAGCCATTTCCATGAAAATGACACTGCAGGAGGGAAAATCCTGGATTCCTGCTCTGAGTCCAGTCACATGTCAGCCTAATTGGACATGGGTGTGAGTCAGTCTCTCTTTATCTGCCTCTGAGAGGAAGGATGTGGTGATCAAGGAACATGGGGAGGAAAGGGCTGAGATGAGAGGAAAAGGAAGAGCAGAGAGAGACTTGGTGCATTACACTGCAAAAAAATTGGGCGCTGGTTTGTTGTTATCATATTTATGTTACTGTGTGGAAGTTTGGGAAAATACTTCATTAAAAAAGTTCATTACAACCACTGAACAACAACAATAACCAATCATAATGTACGGAGCAATGTGTTAGGATTTTTGGGGGGATAGACAGGGGTTAGGGTTAAAGGGGTGCATTAAATCTAAAGATATACAGAATTGTATATATATGGGCTAGGATCAAATAAGTGTAAACCTAATGCTTGTGCTAGTGTGGTTTTGTTTTTTACTTCATTTTTTTCTGTTTGCAAAGTATTTGTTTCCTATTTCATTTATATTTGACACTTTGAAATAAAAGTTCTATACAGATGGTTTATAGCAGTATTATAAGATAATTAGTGTGGATGCTCATCAAAGCATCCACAGTATTGTTCTTTTTTTATTATTATCTATTCACCAATCTCCTCCCACAACATTCGATGTAGAGAGACCGTTCAACCATCGTTAGATTCCTCTTCTTTTGGACATGACTGCTTCTACTTTTCTCGTCTTTAACTTTTATATTTTTTAAGTTATTCCACTTTTTTCAACAAAATTTTTACCATATATTTCAATGGGAGGGTCACTCGGGGCTGGGATTGGCTGGTCGATACAGCGGCCAGCCAATCCCAGCTCTGGGATGTGGGCGGGGCTTAGCACCGGAATTCCTTTGATCTTAAAATCGTTCAGCTGTGAGCATCCACGCTGCAGTTTCTTCAGAAAATGCATTCTCTAGTTATTAATTAATTAATTAATTTTTTTTTATAATCAAAAAAGCATTTTTTGCTCACTTTTTGATAAAGTGTAATGAGCTTTTTGAGCCTCATTTTGAACAACATTAACAGATTGTCTGTTTTCTGACCACGGTAACAACGCCAGAAGAGGCACTTTTTTTTAAAGAACACTAAAAAGTTCTGGTTCAGGATTGGTTAAACCAGGAACACGAGATGGACGCTACTGCTTCAACATAAAATCTCCACACACACACTCAAATTAAATGTTACTGTTATCGATGTTTTGTTTTGAACAAGTTAACACATGATGAACATGTGTTAACTTGTTCATCTAACTTAAGCTATACTCCTGAGGCTCCATATTCATAGAGTGGGAGTACCAGATATTCATCCTAAAAACAATGTGAAGGATCTAGCTGGATATTTTTTGTAGTGTGAACCCTGCCTGATAGCCACCTGTCTTGTTACTGCTGGTTAGTGGTCTGCTGCTGCAGTCTCACAGTTGAGGAGAGGGAGATGCTACAATACACTCAGAAGCTTCAAAGAATCAGGGCGGCTTTATCAAAATTCATCTGCTGACTGTCACTCAGCTTAGCTGCTAAAGAAACACCGGGGGCCTGTTGTCACTGAGACTGCCACCCCAAACAATTTCCTGCATTTCATGTCTTGGCTTCTTGAATTCCTCACTACCCCTCCATCTCTTTTTTATTTCACTTTTAACTTTCTTTTTTCCTGTCTCCTAAAGCAGTTGTCAAGAGATTCTCCACAGAGTGTTGGAGGCGCAGTCCTCCTTCTGACGCTGCGGTATTCATGGGAACGCGATGTCCCATTGCACCATATGTCCTCTGATATGAAAACTGTCATTTTTGACAATGACGAGGCTGAATTATTTTCTTTATAATGCAAAGTACATGGAGTATATAGTTGCACACGTAATCCTTTTATTCTCCGAGTCCTAAGGCAAGTCATTTTTTATTTTATGTCAGGATTATATTTATTCCTTTCTGATAGAATTTCCTTTGTTTCGAATAAGAGAATACATTTCTGCTGCCCTGTTTGCCTGCAGATAGATTTAATGTACATTTGTCAGATTGGTTTTATTCATTTTTACATGTATACAGATTCAGATAGAAAAACAACTGCTTGCCAAGTGTAAATTAAAACACTCATGCAGAGAGTGGAATTTAACAAGCTAGTAGGAGAGGCAGAAACATATCTGGTGTCACTTTCAACCATCAGATGTCTCTGTTTTCTTTTGTGCAGTTTCTCAAACTTAAATTGTTATTTTTTTGTTTAGTTTTTGTTACTCAAAAGTTACTCAATATTTGTTATTGTGCCATTTAAGCAGTTAAACAGTTCTGCAGTGCTGGTAATCAGTGTAACAATCAGTAGATTTGAACTCCAGGAATGCTGCTGTAACAGCCAGATTGCACAACCGCACAGGAGCACTGCAGGTAAAGTGCGATCCTGCAGATAGGAAAACAAGCAGCAGAGTGGTGTGGAGGGACCTGCGAGCGAAGCTTCCCAGCCTCCAGTCACGTATGGAGCAGACAGAAAGTACAGATTGTTGCCAAGCGGTTTGAGAAAAAGTGCTTCTTTTCTGCTATTGACTGACTTCTCCTGTGTGGATAAATACACACTTGGTGTTTGTTTGGATCTCTGTAAACTTTCCAATGACAAAATCAGCCAACAAACATGCAGAATGGGTATCTAGAATTTCCATCATTACCAGAACAATTTTTACATACATAATTCACATTATGAAGTATGTTCATTTGACCAATTCTAACCTTTATCATCAACTGCTTTCTATTGAAGCATGTTTCTGCAACTGAAAAAAAAGAAAAATTCACATCTACAAGTTGAAATTTGGGATAAAATATAAAAAAATTTGTCTCAAAATTTCGACATAGTAAGTCAAACTTCTAAGAAAATAACTAAAAACTGGAAAATTCTCAAAATTCTGACTTTTGAAATTCAGAATTCTGAGATTAAAGTCAGAATTCTAACTTTAATCTCAGAATTCTTTTTTTCTTTTTTCTTTTTCCCAGTGGCCCTAATCCTCTTCCATAGTGGCAAATCTTAAAACATATTAAGTTTAGAATGAGGCGACACAAGATTTACAAATTCGTTCATCATTGTTTTGACCTCAGCCGTCAACGTTTCGGACAATCATCTAGGATTTTCAAATTTATACGATAGGTATCACTTAATCTAAGTTCACCACGAGGATCTCAGTGCCTGAAACTGTTTGATTGACAAGCTATTGTCTACATTATGTCAACAGATGTGTAGGCAGGTTGACTGAGAGCTTTTTACTCATACTGTGTATTTTCCTTCGGTCCATGTGTATCTCCAGGTTAAGGTAGATCATATTTCATTCCAAATTTCAGGACACAAAGAGTCAAAGTGAATTCTGATTTGAGGGATCAGACTGAGGTCACGTGAAAGTGGCCTGAGGCAGATTGAAAAGATTAGATTTCATGTGATTTCTGGCTGCTCTGAGTCACATATGAGGGGGAAAAAGCAAAACAAAGCTCAGATTTTGGTCCTTTTTATCCCGCAGTGTGAGCGCAGTCTAATCTGGATGGTTAATATTTAAAGTTTGCTACTTCATAACAGTGTTGATTTCCATTATTTTCTCCTTATGTTACAGAAAGATGCAGTTTTAATGATGATTTTTTCAAATGAGTTCACATTAGCCAGTCAGAGGTATGCACACCGCAGCCCTGCTAACTGACAGGTTAATGAATCAAGTACTCAGACTTTTAGTTTCTTACTCCCCCTCCCATATTAACTTTCACCCTCACTTCTCTCTGGTGGATAAAGCTGTGATGTTGCTGCGTCTCACCCCATTTATCGCACTTTTGTTGGCACTGGAGGCTTAGAGTGGCTAATGGCACCATGTACTAGCTCCAGGGCTTCACCATTAAAAGGGTTGAGGCCCATTGACTTGTTGAAAGAAAGGCAATAACATATCTTTCCCTTTGACACCCAGAGGAAATTGCTGTTGATATGGTCATACGCTCTTTTTTTATTTTTTTAAGTTTCTGGTCTTTGCTTTGCATTCAAGCTTTGAGTTTTTTGTTGAATTTCTTACATTCGGTTGTTCCTGTTACATAGTTCTGTTTGCACTCTGCTATAAGATTAAAGAAAACTCTGGCTTTTCAGTACTTTTAAGGTCAACAGTGAGTTAAGATCTTTAAGTACTTTCTGGCTTCCCTACTGTGGAGGCTTATCTTATAATTTCATCTTTAAAACAAGTCATTATTTTCTAAATGGTTCATGTATTCTAGTCAAAAACATTACTAAAAAGTTTAGATTTGAGTTTTTTTTTAAATATTTATGCAGACATTGTGTTTGTGTGGGGATCACAGAAGACTCATTTCACGCCCTCAAATGGTCATTTTAGCCAGTCCCAGTAATGAATCAAACTTTATCAAATTCCTGCCGGAGAAACTCGTCAGCATCATGGACAGTCTGTCCCATGCCGTGCGTGCCTCCCTGATTGGTCACCGTAACGCTCATGGGAAAAGTCTCATTGGCCCAAGGCATAGGAATGAGCGCTAGAGGAGATCCTTTCTGCTACCTAGCTATAGTATTAGATGGTGTAACTTGATATTTAAAAAATCTACACATACCCTTACGTAATCCTTCCCATCTGTTCTTTACCAGATGGACAGATTATTATTACTACACCAGCAAATGCAATTTATTTTACATTGCATTTGTTAATAGCATTAATTTTACTAAAATTCAAGCCACATTGGTCTCCTCTCATTGGTAAGATGCTGTACATATTGATAGTTAATATGTATTATATTTATCTGCATATTTATTCCTCTCATTTTTCTTAAATGTATCTTGTTTTATAGTAACTGTGCTTTATAATGGAAAAAATATATTTAAAATTTACATTTAGAAAGAAAGAAGACAAAATAAATACATAGAAAATATAATACTGTTCCTGTAAAACTGAATACTATCGAGAGAGTGAGCTGCCTTGATAGAGGTTTATACTCTTTGTTTTTGCTGTCTGACGCTGTACAACTTATTGCTTCTGCTCCTGTTTCTATTTTTATTGCACTGAGCCTATAAAAGGCCTTTGGATTAATAAAGTCCTTATCTCTTTTATTAATTTTTGTATCAATATAGTCAGTATGTAAAAATAAGTAAATAACCTGAGCAGCAACTGTACTTTGTATGAAATGCAACAGAAGCTCATGTCTGTTTATAGTAGAACAAATTCAAATTTAGTAAGCATGCACACAATTTTCACCCAAGGTGGGAACAATGGCAACTTCTGTACAAAAAGGGCTATTCACAAAATTTAAATACAATGAACGACTAAAGATACAGACCAAAAATAGTACTGAATTGGCCCCAATTTAATGAGGATCTTTCAGTTCCCTGCGTGGATTTAAAATTATCCTAAGCTCAAACCCCAAACATGGGGATTGGCCAAAGCGTCTTTGCTGTAGTGCATGGGTAAATAAAACTTTCACACTTCCTCTTTTTTCCATTCCAACTGTAGTGTTAAAAAAACAGAGAAGCTCAGCTGTAAGTTGACACTGACTTCCAAGGTTGCATGCACACACACATACACTATACATATGAAATACCCCCAGAGTGGCAGAGAGGCAGAACTGACAGCCCAAAGAACGTGTCTAAAATTGACAGTTTTTGTCTTGTTAGATGACCAGGAAGTGGACAGCTGATTGAACGCTTGCACACAGAGCATTCACTTAGACACACAGGTCTTCTACAGGGTGTTGGTCTGGTCTTGGATGTACACAGAGTTGTATTTGAATATATCCAAGCTCTATTTTAAGACACAGAAACTGTACGATAATACATTTCAGTGCTTCCCAGTATCAGGGATGTGAACAGGTACAACAGCCGTCAGAAATTACATTTGGACACCCATGCACTTGTTTTTGTTTGTGCACTTTTGTATGCACACCAACATACAAACATGTATTCTCTTCGAAAAGGACGGCTAAGAGTGTTTCCCAGGAGTGAGCCCAAGGCAGGTGTAAAAGAAGCACAGTCACAAGCAGACACATTTACGCACGCGCGCGTGCGCGCACACACACACACGTGCGCGCACACCCTCGCATGCACATGCACACACACACATACATATCTTACATCCATCATCAAAACCCCAGTGTTGACAGGCTTATTTACTCAATAGGAGAAAACCTCAATCCCTATCTATATATAACCCTCTGTTACATCCTTCCTTTTTTGCCTCTCTCTCCCTTCTTTTCACTCTTTATTTTATCTATTTACGCCCACATTTAAACATTGATTCAGCTCCAGGCAGTTCTTTTATGGTGCGTGCGTGCATGCATGTGTGTGAGCGTGTGTGTGTGTGTTTGCAAACATGTTTGATAGATGTGAGAGCGTGCTGTGAAGCTGTGTCACTTTTCCCCTGCAGGACAGATGTGCCTGCGTGATTGTGTGGCTTCCACGTCTGCAGCCAGACTGTTGAAAAATCAGAATCAAAATGGGATGGAAGATGGTAGCTATGTCTAAAACGGGATCAGACATTTTTGGTTTTACAGCTGCTTCACAATGGAGCTGTAAAACTGGTAATTGATAAGGTTGCTGGAGTATACATGAAAAGAAATACAATTCATACAATTCTTTAATTTATTTATTTAGTATTTAAGGACTTCAGGGAGTTTTAGCTGCGTCTCTTATGAGGTATACATCTTTGCAAATCGTGTTTCTCTGTGTTGCTCGATTATTGTTCCTACTAGCATTTTCTCTGTGTTTATGATTTCTCCTCTAATGAACCTCATTCTTTCATGTTACCATGAAAATTGGACCTACTACTGTTTTTCTGTATTCTTGTTAAAATGCTGTTTGGTAGATATTTGAAAAATCTAAAGTGATTAAATGTCAATAAAAAATATGCATTTAGGCCCACAAGTTATTTGGGTTTTGTTTTTTAAGCAAATTTGCCTCCGTACACCATCCTACTGGATTTTAAATCAAACAAAAAACAGTGCTTCATTTCCAGAAGCTGAGAGTGATAAGCAGTTGTATGGCAAGGTGAGGCCTGTGACTGATTGAACTAATAAAAGACCTGGAGTTGAGTTCAAGTGTGTTTGCTTTTGGTAGCTTTTTACTGGATACGAGGCCCAAAGAGATGTTGATAAAAGTGAAAAGCCATCATTTTCAATCAAAGAGATGCCAGAAATTCGAGAAATGGCTCAACCCACAGCGTGGATATAATGCACCACGATGGATCTAATGTTAAGGCATAAGCTTGTATTACTGTCAGTTGAACCGGCTTACTAGTATTTACTGAGTAGCTGGATGAAATGTCAGATTTAGCTTAATGGATAATGACCAAAAGTGTGCTGCAAAAGGAACCAAGAGTTTCTCAGAATATATAAGAAATTTTTTCTTTTTGTGTGGTTGTTAAATGGTAACCTAAAAACAGATGGCAACAGTGTTTGTCAGCTAACACCAGCTACACTGAATGACTGCAAATGGCTTCATTTAAAATTTATAATCCAGGGTAGAAGCTACATTTGATATGCCAGACATTGTATCTTCTGTTTTTTATTTCTTCTGTATTTGGCTCCGTTTATTTTTAGGCTGATTCACTCTTTTAGACTGAATGTTGTTCCACCAGGAATGTCTTCAGGGATCTAATGCATCTGCTGCTGTCTTTTTTTTATGGCGCTCTAAAAAGTTACAATGTTTTCTTTTTAATTATTAAGAAATTCTGTCATAATCAGTAACAAAAAATATTGAGTTTACTTTCAACTTACAGTAAAAAAAAAAGCTGAATACACCTTTTTTTAAAAAATGCTTTTCAATTTGTTCTCAAATAATTTGGTACCTCTTCTTGTTTTTTTTCACGCGCACATGAAGATTATAATTCCTCCTCTGCAGGCTGACAACCTGGTAAATGTAAAGTAAAGGCGTTTGTCGCTCATTAAATAACAGGACGCTGTATGTGTCATTATGCAAAACATCAGCAGCAGCCCCACGTTTCTCCCTTTTTTATACATTTGTTCTTTTTGAATAGGTGAAGAAGATTTGTGGGAGTTGTGAAAAATCACACCATCGACGACATCCAAGTTAAAACAACAACAGGGAGCCCTCCTTTTTAATACAGTTTCCATTTGAAATGAGCTAAGTGGTCGATCATATTTGGATCTGCCACAAAGTTTAAAGCTCTGACTAGAGAAGTAAGTTGCATCGACGATCTTGTAAGAATGCAGTGCTGTCCTGGAAACTGTGGGCCTGGGCATTCATGTCAAAGTTACCCACCTTAACATTGTTGCAGCCCAAGCAGATGGCAGCAGTCTCCCTACATAGGAGCAAAAATCATCAATCCGCAAAACTAATTAATTCATCCAATCCAGGATGCACAGGAACAAGCCTGAAACACTACCAGTGGTCCAGTGCCAGACGCCACAGGACACACCCCCAGAGCTGCCAGCCCGTTTCGGGACATGCTGCAGCTTTGTTGGTGACACGGGGTGTACATGTATGCACACTTGTGAGGTATTAGTCCCGGCTGGGTCTCACACCATAATTGGATGATATTCTGGCATCTGATAGAGTCCGTGTAGGCAGCTGGTAACTGACAGAAAACATCTAGCGAGTTTGTGTGTGTGTGTGTGTCTGATGACAATATTGCGAGAAAGCTGTGTTAGTCTGGGTATTGTATCTCTTCCAGTTGATTAAGACAAATGCTTTCTCCCACTGAAACTTAATTCAGTCGACTTCAGCGCTTCTGTTTTCTTCCTTCCTTTCTTGTCTTTTTCTTTTCCTTTTTCCTCCCCTCTTCTCTGCTAAAGGATCACGCACTGGGGAAATTAGCTCAGATACTCTGTAATCAACTGTACACACTGAGTGTGTGTATAGAAAACTGAGATAGACATCAAGCTGCTCTGGACAACAGTCACGTTTTCCTGCTGTGGTTGTTGCTGAAGCTTGTTAAATTACAAAATGCACTCACCTCCCTTCGGTTCTCTTCAGTGATAAAACAACTGACTACCAGGTCACTAATTTGTTCCTTCTTTTAATACTGTACCAATACCAAGTATTTGACAGCAGATTCCTAGAAACTCCTTGCTTAAAATAACTTATGGTGACTACAAATAGTTTGGGTATAAATATTGTGCAAGCCAACTGCATTTCCATCTGTCTCAGCTGTAGCTCGTGTTTAGTGGGAACTAGTAAATGCTGAGACGCTATTACACCTACGTTTTGTTTCCTACATGAACTTTGTTGCTGTCTATACTGCTTCATGCTGCCAACTGATATAGTCTGTAAAGACTGGCTAAACTCTCACCTGTATTTTCTAAAGACTGAAAACCGAGCACTGGGGAGATGCGATAATCTAGTTTGCTTTGTTAAGAGCATTTACACCCATCATGTAAAACATTATGACCACTTACAGGTGAAGTGAATGACACCGACTGTCTCTTCATCATGGCACCTGTTGGTGGGCAGGATATATTAGGGAGCAACTGAACACTTTATCCTCAAAGTTGATGTGTTAGGAGCAGGAAAAGTGGGCAAGTGTAAGGATTTGGGAGAGTCTGACAAGGGCCAAATTGTGATGCTAGATGACTGGGTCAGAGCTTGTGATGTGTTCCCAGTCTGCAGTGGACATTATCCATCCAAAGTGGTCCAAAGAGGGAGCCAGGGCCAGGGTCATCGGAAGGCACGGTTCACTGATACATGTAGGGTGTGAATGAAGGCTGGCCTGTGTGGTCAGATCCAACAGATGAGCTATTTTAGGTCAAATTGCCTAAAGGTTTAATGCCTTTTCTGATTAAAGCTGACAGAAAAAGCAGTCGCTGTTTGTTGGTATGGGGCTGCGTAGCTGCAGACTAATCAGGGTGCCCATGCAGCTCCCTGTCGTCTGCTGAAAGCGCCAACAATGGGCACATGAGCATTAAAGTTGGATGGAAGAAGGTATTCTGGTCTGATGATTCACGTTTTGTGGAAGGCCGGGTGCATTGCTTTCCTGGGGAATACCTG
Source organism: Hemichromis elongatus (assembly GCA_015108515.1). NCBI lineage: Eukaryota > Metazoa > Chordata > Actinopteri > Cichliformes > Cichlidae > Hemichromis > Hemichromis elongatus. Next base: position 13,754 of record VUQR01035802.1, read on the forward strand.
GCACCATGATGCACTATGGGAAGAAGGCAACATGGTGTGAAACTCCAGGAACTGCTCTGCCGGGAAACCTTGGGTCCTGTCATCCACGTGGATGCCACTTTGATCAAGCATCTGTGCGATGAGCTGGACAAACAATTCCGATCCACACACAACTTATAGGACTCAAAGGATCTGTTGCTAACTTTTTCATGCCACATACCACAACACATCTTAAGGGCTCCAGTGGAGTCCATTCCTCAATGGGTACAGATGGTTTTATCAGTTAAAGGTCAACCAACAATATTTGGCAGGTGCGCATACTGTCATGCCTGATTGGTGTAGATTGCAATATTTTGATGGGGTGTTGTTAAGTGTCTTTCAAATAATACTACATTTATTCTGTGTTATTTTGCTCGTCAACTTTAACTGTGACTGTGTTTACATGCAAGTTTAAATCCAAACACATCTGCTTGTATCACAGAAATGGTCATGAGGCTTTAGACTCTGTGCTCTTGTGGATGATGAAGGGGTAAAAAGGGCAAATCTTCCCTTCTTCTTTCTACTTGTCTCTCATTCTTTCCCTCTCCCTCCAAGGTCACTTGTCCCATGTAACGGCGAGTGAGGGGGAGCACGGTAACCATGACAACTGCTCAACAGGACCCACACCAGACTGCTCGCCCCCCTCCCCTGACACGGCCCTGAAGAGCATCGAGAGAGTCATCCGCCCACAGGTGAACACACACACAGACAGAAAGACAGACACACACACACACACACACACTAATGAATGCATTTTAGAAGCACCTGATGCATTATTGAACATCAGAGCATCCACCCACAAGTAGCTTAAACACCTGCACCCACACACGCACACAATGGTAAACATCTCTATCTGTTTCTGATTGTCTGTTTCGTTTCATCTACCTCTCTCTCTGTTCCTGTTTCTAGTAGTTTAGATTATCTAAAATTTCCATTATATTTGTGCTTATAAGCATCATATTCTGGTAACAAAAACCCAGACGGTCCTTTGAAACCAGGGTTTGACTGTTTGTGTGAAAGATGCTGCTGTTCCAGTCATAATTTGATTTGATTCCCATTCTCAGTGTCTTATTTTGGTCTCATTTTAGAATATTTTCTTAAGTCACAAAACCTGCTGGAAGTTTAGCCTGCGGGGGCACGTTCTGCACAGAAGGTATAAAAACATCAAGTATTGAACTTGAACAAACAGCTTTGTAAGACACGTCTCTGCTGTCTCATCTGTGAACCTCCACACTGACATAATGGAGTGCGATTGAGAGGCTGTGGTCTGCTGCTGCACCAGCTACACTCTTGTTAATAATTCAGTTGTTGATTCATGTGAACTTTCACCGGCATTTACATGTGCTGAACAACCGTTGCATGCAGCTGGGTTGTGCGTTGACCGTGGTCAGAATGCGCACCAGTAGGTTGCCAGTCACTGCATTATTTAGCAGATTTTTTCCCACTGGCGCATTAAATTACTATGATTTTAAAATTCAGATTTAATTTAATTTGTCTCTCATTAGGGCACCGGCGTGCATGAGCCTAAATGCGTACTGATAGCTCACGCTTGCATTTCTTTTAAATTAATGCGTGTGTGAGGAGAGCCTTCATTGATCCATCATCTTTAAAAATTAGGAGTTGACGGGGGGAGGGGGGGTTAGATTGATTTGGTCAGAAATGCTAGTTGATCCCATCTCATCAGCTCCTTGTTTCACCGTCAGATTTTTGACAATTACAGACTGCTCCATTTTTGTCACAAGTATTTTTAAGGTGGTTCTTAGACATAAACTAAAACCGGAATTTAGTGAATGTATGTTATTCATCATTCATCATTCTTCCTGTTTGCCCTTTTACATATAGTCCTGAAAAGATAGCTAGATGATAAAAAAAAAAGATGTTATGCCTTATTACCAAATTACTTGTGAATAGACCCTTTCTTATATAGGGCTTTTCTGTTCTACTTAAGCACCTAAAGGGCTTTTTTACAACGTGTCTTTTTCACCCATTCACACACAGGTTCATAGAAGCACTTTTTTCTTAGTCTAAATGCTTTCTATTTAACATTTACACACACATTCACGCTCAGGAGCACCATCACTATCTTGCCTAAGGATACTTTGGCATGCAGACCACCAACGTTCTAATTAGTAGATGATCTGCGCTGCCTCCTGAGCCACAGCCGGTCCAGTAAAGCCTACATCTGCCACACTTCACCAACACAGGAAACTGTATGATACATTGTTTGTGAACAAATGTCCCCTGATGAATAGGCCTATATTAATTTCTTTTTGTGCTGGGAGTTATATAAACTCCTTAGTGTGACTCCGGTGACTGAATCTATGCAGCTCCACTGTTTATTTTTATTTATTTAATGCTAACAGCACACATGGTACAGCATCGATCACCTGGTGATTATATTGGAAAAATAATGATGAAAATTTCCAAAACATAACAAGCAGTCATTGCTAAATACAACAATCCTGCCCTTTACCCAAAACAACTCCCCATCTAGACAGACTCATTTTTGTCATTGTAGCGAATCATTCATTCACTATAGTAAAGGTCTAAAGAGATCTAGATGGAAAAAGTCAAACCCAGACAACCAGAAGTTTAACTTCATCATCTACTGTTTAAGAAACAGAAATCATTTTTGGATATCTGTGTGAAATTTAATAAAAAACGAGATGCTACATTAGAGTTATTTCAGTGAAGCAACCTCCTGTGAGAAGAGTGAAGTGTGAAAGGAATGTGTATCAGCGTCATTATATCACAGATAGATGCTTTGGCTGCATTCTAAAGCTTTCAAAACTTCACTTTCTGTGTACACCAGCAGCAGAATTGATTAATAATAGTATGCCTGTGATCTTGAATAACTTCAAATCAACACTCAGCAATTCACACGCAACAGTAAATCAAGTTCATTAGAGATTTGGGATTAATTTATTCCTCGCTTTTTCGGTCACTGGGAAGATAGTATCAGACACCCGAGCGCAGCGCGAGCGTTTCGCACCTTGATAATTAAAGGCAGTTGTTTCTCAGTGAGCAGATGATGTGTGACATAACACTGAAGAAAAATATTGAACTCATCTGCTTGTTTAGTGTAGTGTAGTAATTATCTTGTCAATGTTTTTCAAGATTTTCCTTGAATCAATTGTTTCATTCCTGTTGAAGATTTAAACCGTTGTTTCTTTATTATCTGATATATAATGGCATGAGATAAGTTGAACTTCTTCTGATTCTCTGAATGGCCTTTACTCACCCCAGCATCTTCTCTTCCTGCCTTGTTTTCTTCACCCACCCATTATCATGGGTCTATCTTTGGCATGTTAACTAATGTGTGTAGAGGGATCACATGCGGCGCCCAGCGGGCCTCCTCTCGGCTTGAAGCGCAGATAATCAAGGAGCACCAGAGTTCAATTTTATAATGCTTAATTAATTCTCTAGAATTCATTTCATTTGATTTTAGTGCTCCCGCTGGCTGTTTCAGCAGTACACACAAGCAAGCAAAAAGTTAGTGAACCCTTTGCAATTACCATGATTTCTGCAGCGATTACTCATATTATGTGGTCTATTCGTCATTTGACTTGTAAAGTTATAAGAACCAAAAACCGGTGCTTTTCATCTCTGATTAATCGCATTGTGTAGCCTGGAATAAGCCACAACATCCATTAGATGTTTCCTTTAGCTAATTATTACATTTTACACAACAATAAGCAACTTAGTTAAACTTAGTTCAGGAATCTGAATCTGAAATCTCATTTATTTTTTTTAATGCATGTCAGTGGCCTATTTTCTTTTCTTTTCTTTTCTTTTCTTTTCTTTTCTTTTCTTTTCTTTTCTTTTCTTTTCTTTTCTTTTCTTTTTTTTTTTTTTCTTTTTTTTTCTTTCTTCTTCTCTT
>VUQR01035802.1:25368-42633 GCA_015108515.1 Hemichromis elongatus
CCTGGTCCTCACAAATTTGAAGGCATTTAAAGGCATTTTTGAGGCTCAAAATGTGGTTTTAGTGTCAGGGTTACAATTAGATTATGGTTAGGTTTAGGGTAAGGGTCAGGGTTAGGCATTCATTTTTAATGGTTATGGTTAGGGTAAGGGGCTAGGGAAAGCTTTATGTCAATGAAGGTCCTCACTAAGATAGCTGAACGGGCATGTGTGTGTATGAATAAAAGCACAGAAACAAGCGGTGTTGGGAACAGCTAAAAAAAAATCTAAAAAGGTTAATAGTCTGCACATAATACCTCAACCGAAGAAGGTCCAGGATGAAAGAATAGGAGTGATTGGAGAATTGCACCTGCCATCACCTGAAATAGCTTCATTAGCTATTGGGTTTTATTTTAAAATAGACTAAACCTTTAATCCACATTTTCCCATTTTAAAAACCACATATAAAAATGTTTAGCAGTATGTTTAGTAGATAGATAGATAGTAGGTTGAGCATGTAATTAGTTCAAATGTTGAAAAAGATTATTTTATATTAAATGTAAGTATTCCTACTTCCACATTTATGAGTCACAGAGGAAGAATGGAACAGTCCCTTCAAAAAAAAAGAAAAAAGATCTTTAGTAGTAGCATAGTGTTACTTTTTCAGAGAACATCTATAGTTTTTTAATGGAAGAATAAAAGTAGAGAAATTAACTGAATGAGCATGGCATGTCATCATGCTGGAAGCAGCCATCAGCAGATTGGTTGACTGGTCATAAAGGGATGGGTACGGTTGGCAATAATCCTCGGGTAGGCTGCTTTGTTTAAACCAGGGGTGGGCAACTCCAGGTCTCGAGGATCGGTTTCCTGCAGGTTTTAGATCTTACCTTGGGTCAACACACCTGAATCAAATGATTAGTTCATTAACAGGCCTCTGCAGATCTGCAAGACATGCTGAGGAGGTAATTTAGCCATTTGAATCAGCTGTGTTGGATCAAGGACACATCTAAAACCTGCAGGACACCGGCCCTAGAGGTCTGGAGTTGCCCACCCCTGGTTTAAACAATGCTCAGCTGGTACTGAGGGAGCCAAAAGTGTATCACCCTGTGTGGTCTTCTGCTGCAGTAGCCCATCTGTTTCAAGGTGAAACAGGTTGTGGGTTCAGAGATGTTCTTTTGCCTACTTTGGTGGTAAAGGTATGCATTTTATGTAAAACCCTTGAATGGTTTTATGGGAAAATCCATGTAGATCAGCAGTTTCTAAAATACTCCTTGTCTACCTTGCCTGCCACCTTCAAATTGTATACGTTGCTGAAATATGTCATGTACTGAATGCAGCTTTTTAAATTCAGTACATGACATATTTTTAAGGCAAATAATGAAAAAGAAGAAGTTTGATCATTACAAGAAACACAAGAAAACAGAGCCATATAGCTGAATGGGGCAAAAACAGCATGCATCAAAAGAAAGTGTACAAAATCCAGAGATGAGCAGTGGAATGCTACTTGTAAGAACTGCAGTTAAGAGTTTGTTTTGGAGTTGGGGGGGAAAAATGCGGTTTCAGATGTTTACTCCTTTTTCTTTTCCATTCTCTTGTTCTTTGATGCCTTCTTGAAGCTGATGCGTCATCAGCTCGGCTCTTTTGAACATTTTGCCTTCCGAGTTTGTGCGCTTACATCTTTCTGTGGACATGTCTGGCAGCTGAAATAAAAGACAGACATATGCTATTTGCAGTGCTCCAGATTCAGGATCATTACCTCTAGGCTAATGTTAACAGAGGACGATCTGCTGTAGCAACTGAAAATATCAGTTTAATCAGAACCATAATTAACTTTGAATCTGCTCATGTTACACTCACAAAAGCAACATTTAGAGACAAATAAGCCTCATTCTTTGGTGTATTTGGCATATATTATGTTTTTTGCGCACCCTCAGAAGCATAGTAATCATTTATCAGAAGTGGAGATATTCCTACCTACTAATCATGATATCTGATTATCATATTATTGATAAATTAGCACCCAAATGCTGGGATGCAAAGTGCCCAAACTTAGGCATTTTTGTAACCATGCGCATGTCAATTATTAGCATTTCAACACATGTAGCTTGTTAAATAACCTTTTTTCCCCTTTACTTTGTTGTTATACGAAGGAAAAGGGTTTCTTCTAATGTTTAGTCATGCATGGGGTGTGTGTGCGTATGAGTGTGTTCCTGTGTGTCTGTGCTCATTAATCCCCTTCCAATCAGGCACGACATGTTCATTAGCCCACTGCCTGTTTGCATTGTTACTACTAAGCCTCAGCCAGAGCTATGGCTGTGTGTATGTATGTGTGCATGTTTTATTTTCTTCTTATATGTGTCAATGTGTGTGTGTGTGGGTGTGGGTGTGTGTGTGTGTGTGCAGGCTCTTAACAAGCACAAGTCTAGAGAACAGACAAATGTAATAGTTTGAAAGGAGAGGAAGACAAATGCACATAGATGAGCCGGCGATAAGTACAGTAAGAAAGTGATGCTTTGTGAGCAATTGATGTAGCCATTAAACTCCATGAAGACAGAGACACACAGAGGCTCAGATTGCCACTTTAAAATACCACCTCGTCTCATTTGAAGGAGTTCACTCATTCTACGTTCACGATTGTTTAATCTCATTTTGAGCCCTCGGTGTTCTGGTGTTAAGCTACCAGTAACACGTTTTGATTCATGTCACACATAGCTTGTAGTAGTGTCTTTATTTTCCACAGATTACGTACGCTTTAGATGGCAGAGACCTCATCTTAACGCCTAAGTTGTGGGTTTGTTTAGAATTGCTTCTGTTACACGACCAAAGACAAATGGAAAGACTAATGAAGAGGATACGTGGCTTTGACAGCTAGTTCTTGTAATGTCCCTCCCCGTGCCCAGTCAGTATGTTTCCCTGTTGGGCTCATACATCACCGTCTTTACTCCCTGTACCCTTTCTGGGTTGTTGTGATCTTGTCTTGTTGATGCATTGGTCCTTTAAACATCCTTAGTCTCTGTTGGTTGCTGCTGCTGCCATGTAGCTCCCTGGTGACTGACTTTCCACAAAAAAATAAATAAATTAGAATGAACTATGTGCCATATAGGGTTCTGTTAGCAGTGCTTTGGACTTGAGCAAAGGTGTATCCAGAAGTGTTCACCCTTGGCTGGATATCTTTTTCTGTGTGTGTGTGTGTGTGTAAGTGTAGAAATGTCTTCATTCATCCACTTAAAAGATCAAACACACTTCACCAAATTGACCTATAAGTTCAGTAGCGGTGTACTTTTGGGTGGATTTTTTTTCTTTTATTGGTAAAGTTACTTGGAAATAATTGATAGGCACTGAAGAAATGTAATAAACAGCTCTACCCCAGCCTACCTGCACCCTCTGAGCTTACCCAGCATGGCGTACCTTGTTTAATCGATGCAAACAGGCAGAAAAAAAATTGTCACATTTTCCCCTAAGCTAGCTTAAAGGCTGCAGCTTCATAAATACTGCACAGACATGAGAGTTTGGGTTAGCGTTAGTATTCTCACCCAATAGCACTTATTTCCCAGAATAGAGAAAGATATCAACGGTATTCAAAGTTGTTATGGTAAATTAATCCTCCTTCATTCTTTCCATTGTTTCCTTCCATTTTTATGTTGTCCTCTCTTTCCAATTTCCATTTTTCTGCCCTTTATTTCCTCTTTCTTTCGTCAGCGATCACTTGCTTTTTGGCCGGATCCTTCCTGTCCTGGTTCAAATGTTTACCTCTACTCATTGTTTCTTCTGAGTCTTCCTTTTTATTTCTTAATTGGTTTTCTTTTCACTCAGCGTGTCTTCACTCTTTCCATTTTTTCATCCTTGCTTAGCCTATTTCCCTGTTCTTGTTCTGCTTTTGTGTTTTTCATCCCAGTTTAGTTCAGCGACTATTTCAAAGCCCAATTTGAATGCATCATGAATAGAAAAGAGCATTCTCTCCTCCTCCTGCTTTCATTTCCTTTTATATTTTTTTCCCACCTCTCAAGGTTTAGTTTTTATACCTTGAGTCACAAAATAGACCGTGAAGGTCTTACGAAGGTTGTTCTGGTGTGTGTGTGTGTGTGTGTGTGTGTGTGTGTGTGTGTGTGTGTCTGTGTGTCTGTCTCTTAATATTTCAGGATGATATTTTGCGTTTAGAGTTCACTCTATTGATTCCCTACATCCTCTGAGTTGTGATTGCATTTACATGCACCAGCAGGGTTTTGACTGCCTGAGTTGTTTGTGAAGCATAGCAGCAGGTTGTTGAGAGCTGCAAATGCCTCATTATGTAAGATGTGTTTACCAGATGCCAGTCTGCAGTTTCAGTTGTCCTCTGTCTCACTTTATCACTCAAATTTGCGTCTTCTAAGGAGCCATTTTGGCTCCCTTCGTTTCCCTGTTCTATCTCTGTTGTCTGCTATCTTGCGTCCCAGTTTTACATGAGAAAATGTAAATTGTCCATATCTTATGTTAAACAATAGGATTGCATGCCTTGACTTAAAAGAATACCTTTGTGTTTGTTTTGCCTCATACAGTTTATTTTCATGTATGTCTCCACATGTTTCAATAAACTGCTACATCCATATCTCTCTATTTCCTAGCGTCATGTAATGAAATGAGGGGTGGCTCTTAGCAGTGGTTGCACCACCAAATAAACTCATGAAGAAAATCATAAAATAATAAAATAAAATAATAAAGGGATTTGCCTTTGACTACGAGGAAGCACAAGATCTTCAGCAACAAAAGTGGATCTGCCATATAAAAATGAAGATGAAAATAAAGGGCAAGAGGTTCAAAACAAAAATAAGGAAAATTGCTTTACTGAAATACAAAGAATTGGTAATTAAAGTTATTAGCAGGGCCCTGTGGTAAAACGGGTGATGAAAAACCGATAACTATCTTACATCTCATGATGAGTGGGAACATTTATTGAGCTGCAGGCAACTGCATTTTATTTTTGGTATAAATAAAAAATGGACTGTTTGTGCAGAGAGAACTGTATTTCTCTAAAGCTATAATTTCTTCCAATTCAGTGGTTCCCTTTGTTGTGGCGATCTGGTCATGAATAATATAAAGTTGCAACACAACATAGCATAATGTATGGCTATGATTTTGTAAAAATATAAAACAAATAAAACCATATATTTAAAAACCTGATTCATAAATAAAGGAAACAGGTCATAATAGCACAGTAATCAAAAGACATGCAATTAACTAAAGTGCTACAATGAAAATGTCAAACTGAAATCACGACATACAAAACCATACTGAAATTTAATTTTAAGTTGTTTAAGTTTCTCTCAACTGTTAATCTGCAAGCAACCCAAACATTTAACTTTAACTCACAAAACTAAACACTCCACAAAAAAAGTTTCGGACTCAAACCCTTCCTCTTCTCTTCTCCCAGCCCAAACAGCGCACCTCTCTGTCGTCATCCTTGGATGTCCAAAGGCCGGTCAACCACAGCTGTGAGCCTAGCGAGGTGAGCTCTTCCCTCGGCTACGCCAGCTTCAGCACCAGTCCCCCTGCCAGCCCTCCACTCAGCCCCAACCAGGAGGACTCTGCAGGTTCTAACGACGACTGTCAGCTCACAGGTAAGAAGCATTAAATGCCCGTTTAGCTTCAGTTTTCCAGTTACAAAACAAGATAACCATTATTGAAGGTTGTGCCTGAGCCTCAAGTGAGAACAAGGCTTTTACCTGGAATGCAATGACATCTCACCTCCCCGAGGGGAAGGAGAGGGAAGCAACACAGATATCTTCTCTAAGGAGTAATGCTGTGCTATTTATATAACCCTTTGCATTAATGTAATGGCAGCAATCAAAGCTACTAAAACACCTCTTCCTGTTTTAAAAGATGCAAATTAAGACTGATTAACTTTGGAAATAAAGGGGAAGTGTCCAATTTTAAGGCGGCATCTAAGGGGCTGTTTTAATTATTGATTGTTCTGTTAGTGACTTCCCTAACTAATTTATCATTTAGTCAATTAAAAAATAATTAAAGAGATTTATTCATTTTTTCTGTTGCCTGACCAAAAATCTGTTACATCAGTTTAATGAAAAATAACATGGTTGTGAATAATATGTTTGGGTTTTTGGGGATATTTTCACTAACATGTTGCCTGAATTAGTCTCTATTTTTGGAATGATGGTGTTTTATCATCAGAGGGGTCTATTCTCAGTGAAGCATCTGTAAAGAGGGAATGATATGTGGTTTTTAGCTCAAATGAAAGGGAATGTAAAATCTCTTCAGAATATTTAAAATACCACATTTCTCATGTGTATAAGCCAGCTGGTGTCTTGGTGACTGTCTCTCTTACTTAATATCTACTCTAATATTGAATAAAGCACATATTTTATCTGAAAGTGAATATAATGACTGCATGTATTTTTTGCCATGTGGTGCATCATTTTTCTTGCACTAGGGTTTCTCATTAAAACATAGCTAAGCACACCTTTTTTTATTCCTGATGTTTTCTTCTTACATGCTGTCATTGTTGCCTTGGTGTAAGTGATGCTTAAACTCTGACTGTATGGGAACCAAATAAAACCCCAATCTCTTTGTCCTGGGTCCCAGGAAATTGAAACCATATTTCTACTCATGTCACTCTGGTAGCCGTAACCAAGTGGCAAGCACCTTAGAGGCCAGGAACATGTCTCAGAACAGCTGGAAGGTGTACAGAGTGCACCATGAAAGCTGGATCATTTCTGACTGAGATGAATTTTATATCATGATCCAGGCTACACTACGTCCAGGCAGACAGTTTAGCAACAGCAGAAAAACACTTTATCTTTCAGTTAGGGATCAGTCACACAGGCCTGGAGATCCTAGAGACCCACACACCTAGGTTGGTTAGTGGCTATTGGACGTTAATGGCGTTGGTGCTTGAAATTGGTGTGAAAGAGGTATACAATCCAGTACCAAAAGTCTTCTTGTGATTGCCTTTGTCACTGGTGACCCAGTTGTGAACCAACCAACAAGTGGCAGTGAGATCTGAAAAATCTAGACGCAAACCAAAAGACACAACTTTTACTTTAAGTCGAGCAAGTTGTAGTTCCAGTTGGTGTTGTGCTCTTCAGTTTTACAGCAGCTTAGTGCGCAGTTTGCAGGAAAGTCTGTATCTTCTATACAAACTGCTGGCAACAAGAGTATTCTAGAGGTTTTCAGTCCCACACTGTGTTCTTTTTGAGACCAAATCTGCTTGTTTTAAAACAAGCATCTTCCTGCAACGACTCGCCAGTTGGGAAATATATATTTTTCCTTAGCAGCCGGTAGTTAGCATGGGGTCATTGATTGGTCTTTAAGCTTTTTGGTTAAAAAGCAATTTCACAGTGACTACTAGCAGCCCCTAGCAACCAGTCACAACCAATCGAGGACTGCTAGCTGGTCTCTAGGCCTGTGTGACTGGGGCCTTTAACTAAATAGTTCATTGCAGTGAGTGCCTTGGTGACTTCATTCATCAAAATATATTGATAAAATCTTCTTTTGCTGCTACTTGCAGATTCTGGAGCCACTCAAGCTATTGATATTTGTGCCAACATACTGAAAGATGCCATTTTGGGTTTGTTTGCATTTAAAGTTGTCAGAGCATCTCAATGCAGACACATTAGCATCACTGTTTTAGATTATATGCCAGTTTAGCTTGTTAAACTGTGTTTGCTTAATCTGCCCTAGACAGCCAAACCAGCTACTTTTACACCGTATCAGTTACTGCAGGTTGGCGCTGACACCAAATGTTCAGCAGTTATTTAGACCTTTTGGGTAATGCAGGTTCACAGTTATGAAAATGCAGCATTTTCAAAACCCATTTTCCACATGCAGTCTGTTCCTCTCACTGGCAAAAATAATGGATTATAATGGAGTCCCAGAGGACTCATGATTTTTTTTCCTCATCAAAGAAACACCGGTAATTTTCCAACCAGTGAGAATTTAGTCAGATGAAAGCATCTGGGCAACCAATCAGCCAGGTGATGTGGAGACTACAAACTTCAAACTTTTCTCGGTCTTTTCCCTTAAAGCAAAATACATCAATGCTTTGCAGTTGCTTTAACTTAGTGTTAAATATTCACAGAATATCTTCTTTGCTTTTGGAGAGAAATCCACTGATCATGGCAAGTCAGTGAAAATGAATGGATTTTGCCTGATATATTCACCATTTTATTTGCTGGTGGGGATGTAACGAAGAGATTAATGTTAGAGATTGAACTATTACTACTGAATAAATCATGTTAAATACATTCTTTCTAGTCTGGGATTTAAAAAGGACGATTTTAGGCATTTTTTTAGGTAACAATATAGCAGATGAATCGCACATCTGTTCAGCTTTGATCCAAATCAGGATGCAAGCTTGTTTGGGGGGGGTCTGCTGGCTATCTTAAAAACTAGGCTCTGAGACATCAGCAAAAAATCCTCTCTTAGTCTAGTTGGGAGTCCCTTTTACTGTCACACCAGATGAAACACCGTTTCATCATTAGATGCTCTCTCCCACTGAGTTTCAAAGTTTCTTCTCCAAAAGGAATATTCGGAGTAATGAATGAGGTGTTCATATAAGAGTCCCGTAATCAGTGCATCTGAGTCTTAAATCTGCACACGTGCACATTTCGCTGCATTTATTTAAGCTCACAAAATAAAAAAAAGTTGCCATAAATACTAAATAATGCAAACATGTTTGCTATTCACGTGCCCCCTTTTTTTTAATGTGACTGCATATTTATGAGGTTGACACATTTTTAATATCATGGGCTTTCCATTACCGCATGTGGCTCTGTGTAAATTAGGGAATACTTTTGAATAGTTCTTAAATTATTAAAAAGAAATCAAGTCATTCATGTGATTTCTGCCACTAATTTTCTGTGTGTATGTATGTATAAATAAGCTTTAAGGTGTGATGCTAGTGGAAGAATACTACAACTGCCAAAAAGTTCTGAAAGATAAGGAGAAATGAGGCTCCGCTCAAACATCATAAGGTAAAGCTACAATGTCAAATGTACCAGAAATATGCACCATCACTGGAGATTAGAGCTGGCTGGGTGAACAGTTCTAAGTCAACACTGAATATTATGTTTGCTTGAAATACCAAGTCCTACAGTAAATCCCATTTTTATTAAGAAAGAATTTTTGTACGTGTACATCAGCACACTGTAATAATTGTTATAGAAACATAAAAATTTGTGTATTTTATATATTTCTGTATTTTATGATATTTATTTCTGACCTTCATTTCCTTGGTGTCATTTCCCAGACACTCGTTTGTGTTACCATAGTGATGAAATCCCTGTTGTCATGGAAAAGTGGTGGCCTTGGCGATGGTTAGCTTGTGACGTGGTAATACTTCCTTCTCTCACCTGGCTTTCAGTCCAACTGTCCCTCACACCAGCAGCTATCAGGCTTCCAGCAATAGAGGCAAAGCAAGGGAAGCCGTCCATGCAGGAGACGTATTCGGTGTGTGTGTCTTTGTCTCTGTGTGTGTGTCTGTGCGTTTCATCCGGGAGCAGTTCAGAGGCCCTGCTAGACTTTGATCTGAGTAGAGCCTCAGCAGGGGAAAAACACATTCATTATCAATCCACAGGTGCATGCACACAGACACACTCGCGTGCACACACACACATGCACACAGGCGTAAAACTGAATGAGACATCTTCATCTAGTATTCCTATTGAAGCATTGCGGTGGTATTTATGTTACAAGACTGTGTTATTTCCCTCTTGAAGCTACATAATGAGCCTTGGTCTGTCACTGATATCTGGTGGATGACTTCTGAGGACAGAAACTGAGGAGCAATTATTGATCACAGTCTCGAACATCTCTTCTTTTTTACTTTTGAAAACATCGCCTTACACTTTGTAAATATATCAGGCTTGGATAGTGTTCAGAGTTGAGTTGCTGAGTGGATACATAAAAATTTAATGGCTTGCAAGAAGTTTCTCATGCTGAAATAGCTTAACAGTGGTTCATTTAGAATACGCAACCACTTAAAGTGTCTTTTGGACACTGCTGCCTAAAAGGTATCCCACATAATGCATCACTCTTGTCAGTGCACTGGATCAATGCATTGATCCTGTACTTAATAATCAAGCACCCAGTTATTGGTTGAATGGATGCAGTAACATATGCTGTATTATGTAAGATATTCGCTCTGTTAATAAATATTGAAAGATGGATAGAGTGACGAATAATCAGTTAAAATGACATGTTATTTACAATCATGATCAGTTACAATAAGAGTATGCTAGCTATTCTTGAGAATTTACCATATTCAGAATAGAGTTAGTTAGCTAAGTGGCTAATCATGGATCTGTAACTTTTTTCAGTCATGAACTGTTCAAACTTTTTAATACATTTTTATTTTCATTTTAGAATACATTATTTTTCACTCTCATGCAGAATACTGCATGAGTGGACTATATTACTCATGTCATTATATTAAAACGGCAACTTCTACTATTATCTAATCTTACAATAAATACCGACAGGCTGAAGTTCCTTGAGTGGCCACCTGGTGCTGGCTCCAACAATGAGTCAGTCCCTACAAACTTGCATGGGAATTTTCTCAACTTCCAGCCGGGTGACTGAAGCAACTACCAGTGAGAGTAAAGAATACTGTCGATTGATATATGACCTGGTAGTAAATACATTAGACTGTCACCTAGGCAACTGGACCATGGAATATCTGCAAGCAACGAACTGTCAGCTTCAAAGCGATGTGCAAGGAGCAAATCGCTCCCAGTGTGGATGTAGCTTAACCCTGTTAGAACAGAAAGACTTTTTCAAAAAGAAATATTCTTTTTGAATGTAGACACAGTTCTGACTGATCTGAGGTCTGCAAACAACGTATTCCAACGAAAAGGACCTCAGTAACTGAAAGCACTCACAGCACACTTGGATTGGATAGTCACAAGATTTGTACATCGTGACCTAAGTGGTCTAATTGGGTTATAGACACTGAACAAGTCATACTACTACTAGTTAGCCAAATGAGAGCTGAACCAATAAAAGGATTTTCCAAGTAATTATTTGTTGAACTGGGAGAAATGACTTTGACTCTGGGGTAATACGTTCAAATTTCCATGTAAGGACTGCTGTTGCCAAAATTGTACTAGTGATGATTTGGATAGTCCAGCAAATCGAGCGTGATAGAAGGCTATTCTGATGACCTGATTACCATAAAACTAATTATCCATGCAGTCTACGGATGGGCCTTGTTAAGTGCAGGACATCATGGTGGCTAATTACATCTTTTATTTACAGTCTATGTTAAAGACATGTATATATTAGAGACTCACTAGCTTGGTTCTGTTAATAGTTGATATATAAGCCTGTTTTACAGGATTGATGTGTCATATAATTTCTTGATTGGGTGTGACAACTTTTAACTCTGTTCTCCAGAAAGCATATAAAATGTTTTTCTACATTTTCAGACTATTTTTCTTTAAGACATGATTTACTTTTCTGTTCTTAAGTCTTTGCAACTTCGTCTTTAGGTATAAATAAAAAGATGAATCAATAAATCAATTTTATCTCTATTTTTCAGGACCAAGCATGACAATACTATTTTATCATTTAGAGCATATAGAAAAATTCTTGTTTTAAAAACTGGCTGCAGATGCAGACGTACTAAAATTTTAAATTTCTGGGGGAGAGATTGTCTTCTTATAATGGATGTGTAATGCCTTATCACCCTGCTTATGAGAACCTATTATATAAGTCCTACAGCACTTTATAGATGCTGCCAGTAATGCCTTCTAAATATGTATACCTCTATTTGTTCCACTTTCTCTGGATGTGTGTCTCCCTCACTCTCCTTGCTTAAAGTTCCAACACCAGGAATAGATTGGCACCCATTTATTTTTCTATTTCATTTTTTTTCTCTATTTTTTCCCCTCCTCCGTCTTCTTCTGCTACGCTGCTCATCCCGCCTGCTCTCTCTACTTATTAGCTTTATAAGGCCTATTGTGGGGTTGCCATGGTAACAAGTGGCTTACAGAGAGAAAGAGAGACAGCGAGAGACACAGAGAGAGAGAGAATGGGAGAAAGGAGTATATATGTATGTGGGTACAGAAGGCAAAAAGTCACAGAATTCAGAGGATGCCAGTGAAAAAGAGTGGGTGAGAGAGAATGAGCGTCTAATGTGGCAGGGGGGTGGGGGTGCCTGGTGATGAAGAAAATTTAGGCAAATAGAAAGAATGAAATGTGAGATTTCAGGGGGCTGGATTGAGAAATGAGGACAAAAAAAGTGAAGGGAACACATTTTTCCTGGCATTCCATAAAAGGTCTTTACTTCCTCCTGCTACACATCTGTCTGTCCTCTGATTATTCCTTTCATTCCTCCCTAAATCACTGCATACTTTCCTTCAACCCGAAGCAAAGTATGCAGGTGTCAGCAACCTGCGTGGGCAGCTGGACTATAAGGAGTCCTATTTATAACCCAATCCATCCCTGGTGCTGCTGTTACACTACATAACTAAAGTTTATGTAATGCCGGACATTGCTTTGAGAAGATATTCCTTCAGCGCAGACCACCAAGTGTAATACAATATTGAGCAAAGTCAGTGGAACTGTCGACGCAGTTGTCCTTAATGAATTATGCAGTGCCCCCTGCGACAAGTAAGCAGCAAACAGGCACAAATCTTTAGGTCTCTATTTATTCCTTTGAGAGCTGTTCAGCTTTTTATGCATTCCTTATTTTGTTATCTTCCATGTAATTTAAATGGCAGTTGTTGTCTCTTACAAAAGATGGTCATTACATTAAATACAGCAGTAATTACTATTATTATACCAATGCTAGGTCAGGTGATTCATGTAGTGTTAAAAGGAGTCACTAAAAGTGATTAACCCACAGAAAGACCTCATCTTGCTATTGTTCTTAGATTTTTTCCCTCGGGACTTGGTGTAAAACCAAAACAGGGCAAAGTACAACTTCAGCTCAGTTTAGTAATGGATGCTTTAATTTATTTTATTTCTTTTTTGTGTATTTTGCTAAGAAAACGTGAAATAAATGCAGCAAAGTCAGCCTGCTCGTAAGTCAATATTTAGTCTGATCACTTTTATTCTTTGTTTTGTGTCGAGATGATTCCACACTGCTTAAGTGATGCTGAAGTTCGGGCTCTGTGAGGCCAATCCATGAATGATAGTGTTTGATGGTGTGTTTTTCTAATGTAGTATGTTTTTACTGCTTTGGCAGTGTGTTTGAGATCATTTTTATGGTGAAAAGCAAAGTAATTGCCCATCAAACACTTTCCATGTTGGATCAAAATCTGGTGGTAATTTATATTTTAATCGGTGTTGACAGGATCACCAAACAGCACTGGGTGAATGTATCCCGAAGCCATGACAGAGCCTTCACTGTGTTATAAAGATGGCTGTAGACACTCATTCTTCACTCCTTTTGACAAGTTACCTCTGATTTTCAGTTCATTTTTTGTGTAATCTTTCATGTCTCAGCCTTTTATTCCTGTTTCCCTTCCTTAAACATAGTTTCCACCCTTCCACTAAGACCATTTCTAATAATTTCTGACCATTTCCTTTGAGGAAATAGTAGATGGGTCCACTGGAAGGCCACGGATCCCGTGTTAGTTCTTTTCTGGATTTGTTTACTGTTTCTTAATCAAAAACAGAATACTTTCTTATTCCCTGAGGAAATTACGTGGTCACAGTTGCTCCAAGATAGCAACTAATTGAAATAAACTAAATAATACATTGTATTACAGTTACAAAATATAACCAAGATATAGCTCTTAGGGATGGCTTTCAATAATCCATTTTCTGATTAAAATCAATTTTAGCTTTAATAACGTGATATTTATTAATTAAAATCCTGAATCGATTTTTTAATTATAAATGTATTGTGCCAGAAACACCAGAATCTCAGGTTAAACCTGAAAAAAGTATTTAAAAACCACCAAATGGCTAAAACAGTAAATGAGGGGCGGGTAAACGGATTCCTGATGCATCAGAATCCGTGAGATGTCGGCTTTCTCACCCGATGGCACGTACACGGACACGTCATTGGGGCTGAAATCCGACAGCTCACAGATTTTGATGCATTGGGTCCGCGCTTTGTGTTTACGTCTTTTTTTTGTGCTAGATTCTGAAGCTGCAGGTTTCATCACTCTCCAACTATGATTGACTGAACCATCAGCAAAAAAAGATCAAAACTACGCTTCACTTCACATAAACATCGTCATGAAGTCCTTCTTACTTTTGCTGTTTTGCTTCCGCCACGATAAAATTACACTTCCTGCACAGCTCTCTCTTCCTCTCTCAGTGTACTTTAAAAGCATTTTCCCATGTAAAAATCTCCATTTTCTGTATTATTGGCTTGCTTATTAACCACCAGTCTACAGTGCTGTCGTCCACTGTTTTGTTTTTGTTTTTTATTTTTTTATGACTTCTGACAAGAAAGCCTCATTTCTGCTGTTCAATACCGAAGAAATGTAAACTTTTTAAAATTATGACAAATTCCAAAACACTTAGCTGTGTCTCTAATCAATCCTCACACACACACACTTTATACTTAAATGGTTCAGAGTTTAGTGTGAAGTTTGTTCAACAGACCAAAATTAAACATGACTGAATGGTGGGTTACAAGGAGTGGACTGGTAATGACTGAAAAGCAGCCAATGTCCAAAGACAAACCCTGAAAGACCTTTGCAAAGCCTGGAGAAATACTACTGTCTGACTCCTTGGAAGCTAAATACAAATTCTGTATTCCTCAATACAGTACAATGCAATTGAAATGCTTGGTTTACAGTAACGTTTTGGCAAACGTTGCTGATATGCGTTTGATGAAGCATGAGCTTTTGTAAGAAATTGGAGCAAGAGTCATTTGTAGGATTCGAAGCTTCTTCTGCCTTCTTCCATTTATAAAAAGTAAATAGAAAATTAAAACCATCTTTCGTGTTAAGGCAGATGGTAAATTACCCAAGGAGCAGATCTGTTATGCAGTTGCTAGACGATTTAGAAAAAGAATTACATTTTCTTGGTTGTTTTATTAAAAAAAAAAAAAAATCCTGCCTGAAAACTTGATATTCTCCTCATAATGCAGCTGGCACACAGAGCAGCTGAGTAATCGATGATCTCCATCAGTTAATGAGCCGTAAATGGCAAAGCGATCAACTACTCTGTGTGCGAGTGCTGCGCTTGCTGTGTGTTTACTTGAAAGACTTAAGTTCATTAGACCTCCACTGCTTGATTCAGTCCTTTGTTGTGAACTATCACACACTCCACTCGTTCCCTGTAGAAGTACAGTCTTACGCACAGATGCAGGTCTGTCAGCCCGCTGCGTGTAATTATAAAGTCATCGTCACTGTCACCAAATCCTTTGTTTGGAGCACTAATTTGATACTCATGGCGACACACACCTTAGTTACCTTAGCTTTGTCCTTACCTTCCTTTGTCAACAATTATTTGAAAGACTTTTCTTTTATTGTATATCTAAATAAGAAGAAATAGGTTCTTGACATCTCATTAATATTTTAATTACAACCCTAGCTAAACAGAAGCAGAGACGCATCATGCAAGTTTGTTTTCTGGTCAAGCAGCATTGCTGTCTGGAGATTTGCTTACATAAAAACAGGAACTGCTGTTCTGGCCAGGTTTAATGTGCTGAATGGGTCCCTTATTGTGTGGCAGAAGTGGTGAAATTATAGTCTCCTTCTGTTACTTTTTTCAATCAGAGGTGAGAGAGAATCAGTCAAAGACGAAAGCTGTTCAGTCAAAGACGAAAGGTAGTGGAAGAAAAAGATGAAAGAGCATTTAGCAGTTATGCAGTTTGAGCTGTTGCTTCTATCTCATGTGTGTAAAGTTTTATTTTTTTTTGAATAAGCGCGTGATTTGGTTTTGTGCCATACATGCAGTTTTACACTAAGGTTCATAAGGTGCACTGATGCAATCCAGTGCAAAGTCTTGCAGTGCAGCGATTTTTTTATTTTGTACTCACTGTCTGAGTAGAAATTATTAGATCTATATAAACAGACTGTTTGACACAGAGTGGGAGCATATGTGAGTTTTTGGACAGTCTTGGTAGTGGGTTGTACCGCTCTAAGGGCGCAGCTCTAATTAACTGCTCAGTTTCATTAATGAGGAGGATAGTTTTGATCACACATTCACTCTGCGTCTTTAATTTATTTTTCACCTTAGGCAGTTTTGCTGCCAAAACAGGTTCAGGACAAATGTGGGTGTTGTGTGTTTGAAGGGGATTTTAATGTTATTGACCCATCTCAGCCTATTACAGCTACATCTATATCAGTATATGTACTCATATTCACCAAGTTAAAACCTTCTTTTTTACCTAAAACATGATAAAAATCAATAAAAAAGCAAAATATACAGTGGATAATTTGGAAAATGTTTCTTAACATGCTAGCAGTTATTCCAGCTGAGCAGCTCCATTGTTTGCAAAAATAGCTGCATTGACTGCAACACATTTGGCAGAGAAGTATAGTGTAGGATCACATCTGGGCAGATGGTGTTGCTGAGTGAATCAAATTCTTCACAACAAGTTGTCAGCTAGTTGAAAAATATTGATGGAAGGTTAATAAATGCTGAGCCTTTCATTTTTTCCCCTTTAAACAAAACCGTAATGTTTTGTGGTGAAACTTCCCAGGAGTTACCGGCCGACCAAAATAACTACAAGAGCACATCGACGACTCATCCAGGAGGTCACAAAAGACCCCAGAACAACATTAAAGAACTTCACGTCTCAGTTAAGGTCAGACTTCATGATTTGACAATAAGAAAGAGACGGAGGAAATATTGCATCTGTGGGAGAGTTCAAGGAGAAAAGCACAGCTGTCTCATCTCATATTGGCCCACAAACATCTTGATGATCTCCAAGACATTTTGAAAAATACTCTATGGACTGAGGAAACAAAAGCTGAACTCTTAGGAAGGTGTGTGTCCCGTTACATCTGGCATAAAACTAACACAGCATTTCTGAAAAGGAACTTCATACCAGCAGTAAAATATGGTTGTGGTAGTGTGAAGGTGTGGGGCTGTTTTCCTGCTTTGGGACCTGGAAGATTTTCTTTGGTAAATGGAACCATGAATTCTGCCGTCTACCAGCGTATCCTGAAGGAGAATTTCTGGCCATCTGTTCGTGACCTTAAGCTGAAACGCACTTGGATTCTGCAGCAGGACAATGATCCAAAACACGTAAAAAAAAGCCCTCTGAATGGCTTAAAAAAAAAAAAAAATCCTGCCTGAAAACTTGATATTCTCCTCATAATGCAGCTGGCACACAGAGCAGCTGAGTAATCGATGATCTCCATCAGTTAATGAGCCGTAAATGGC
>VUQR01035802.1:53430-71606 GCA_015108515.1 Hemichromis elongatus
CAACCCCAATAAACAATAAAAAAAAAAAAAAAAAGTCACATAAATGGTCTGAGAATGTCTGTTTGGATGAGTTCATGCATACATGTGAGTTCAGATGCACAAGCACTCCATTTGCACCTACACAGTGAAGGAGCAGAGGTGCAAAGTCAAACTCCTCTGAGAAACAAACAGCTTTTCTACAAGAGAAAAAGAAGATGTATAGCCCCATTCTTATCTTCCTGTTTGCAGCCATGCTTGTTTTGTATAGTTTTTACTTTTCTTTCTCTTTCTGTTATATAATGTATACTTTATTATATACTTGCTGTCTTGTATTTTTGGAGTAAATTCATTAGTTTGTATCATTATTTTGGCAGGATTCTTTGACTCAAATACAAAGCACGTGCTTAGGTTAATTTGTATGAGTTAATGCTAATCCAATTTTTTGTGTGTGTGTGTCTCCTGTCTGTAGACGACGTTCCTTATCAGCGAGACCCGACGACTCCTCCTCCGTGCTCGTCCTCTAAATCAAACGCTCTGCCACAGGACCACAGGAAGAGCCACATCCCAGAGGAGTTCGCAGGCCTTCTTCATGGATCATCTCCAGCCTGTGAACCCCCCGATACGCCTTACCACCTTTACAGCCCCAAATCCTTTAAAAATACAGATGTCCAGAGCAACTTTCTGCAGACCCCAGAGTTCAGCATTGTGATCGGCGGAGGAGCCAGTCAGGTCTTCTCCCGGGTAGGGAGTGAGTCATCCGCTCAGAGGTTAGCCAACGACACTCGAAAGCCACAGATTGTGTACCGGACTATCTTCCACACCAAGGTCAACCAGGACCAGGCTCAACCCAGGAACTGTGAACAGGTAGATCTGCCTCGTGGATGGTCTACCCTGAGCCACACACCCTCTTGTTCCTCTGGTCAAAACGGAGAAGTTGCAGAATTACGGGGAAGCCAGACAGGAGCAACATCCAAAGACAGTTCACCGGGGATTGGATACGAAGAAAGGGCTTGCACACTTGGGAGGATGAGGTCCATGCCACGCAGTGTGTTGGACCTGCAGCTGTCAAAGTCTCTTTCCAAGTCTGATTCTAACCTAGTGGCAGTGTCTCCCATACAGGTTAGTTCTCGCTACCTTAAAAGTATCACTCTCTATGCAGCCAGAGCACTAAAAAGAACATGAATTCTGCCATTTAGAGCGCTAAATTAATAAGAGTCTTGCTTATTAAGTGTTTTTGAGATTTGACACCATAAGTAAAACAAGCACAAGCAAAGAAGACTCCAGTATTGTTGCACTGAGCACATATGCAAATATCGTAAATATTAGCTTATATAAAAAACCATTTGCATCTTGCTGTGTCATGTGACTTCATAAACAGAGCAGAAACCAGTCCAGCCAATTGGATAACTCATCAATCTGGGTCACAATGTTCTCTGCTGCAGCACATTTTATGAGACTTCTGTAATTCATTGTAAATAAATCATGAGCTAAATACATAATCTGTTTGATGAAAATAGTGCCATTACAGCTGAAAGTTTGATGAGCACTGAGCGGATTTATTTTCAGTTTTAGTTGTTCATATTTTTAAGGTTAAATATTTGGTAACTTTGGCATGTCGTGGTTTCTATTTGTGCAGTAATTAAATACAAAGTGTTGTGGGGGGCTTTTCTTACAGGAAGAGCACAGCTGGGGGTCCGGATCACGGGGCCAGGGCCCTGGAAGTCCGAGCCCACGTGAAGGCGCCAACCCGGAGGGGAGATTGGAGAGAACGCCGTCTTTCACTGCTGAGTGGGAAGAGGTAAGAAGACAGTTTTCCTGACATGCACAGCTTATCACCCAACATTTAGCATCAATTGCAACATTAAAGAAGAAGCCAAGTTGTCAGCGCCTCTGTTCTGACACTGCATTTGTTTTGGTGGTAAAATTGATTAAATTCATCGTGCTTTCTCAAAGTGAACAGTCTCGGCAGGAAACGGTTGAAAACTCAGAGCTACTTCAATTTTTCCTCCCTTTGAAATACACTCGGCTACTACAATGCAGAAGAAGCCCAAGTGCTAATTTAACATGCTCACATATTGATTTGTTCTGTAACCAGCGATGAAGCTGCTGGGAAGACCCAAGTATCTGAGAGAAGGCAGTTTATAGTTTCAGTTGGAGAGCTGAGGTCCAGGGTGCTGCGTGCTTTGGTCTTGGTGTGTTTGTTGGTTCTTTTGGTATTAAAGGGTCTCTGACACAGATGTGATGCATTGACTAGACACCACTGTTTGGACCCGTATAAACATTTGGGGCCAAAGACACATTAACTTCCGCTCACTCGTCACACCTCAGAATAAAACACTCTTTGCACCCTGACACACCCAGAAAATGAAAAGCAAGATTTGCAAAAAGAAAAGTATGTTCCATCACACGTAATCATGAGGATGCCTTAATTAGCTTCTCTATTTTTAAAGTAACGGTAATGCATGTCAGTGAAAGTCCATTTGTGCGTGCCTTTCCACATTTGCATGCACATGTTCATTAATTCCTCCACGCAGCTCATGACTTCCTGATGATGATGAATTGCCATATGGAATTTTCCACAGTTCTCATATTTCTTTTTCTGGATAATTGCATGCTGCGTGAGGAAGAGATAAGGTTAGATTGGCCCCGGGGAAATTTAAGGTTGGCAAACAGGGATTTCAGAGGAAAAAATAACAAAGCTGCTCTATATCTATCACATTCTCGGAAAAGTGTTGCATTATTGAGAAGAGAGGAGTGGCAAGGGACATCCCATAACAGTCAGTGATTTGAAGATATTCATTCTCCTTAATGCAACAAGCTGAAAGGTAGTCCAATATGCTGTGTTATACAAAATTATGTGGTTTGTTGTTTTTCTTGGTCAAAGTCAAAACTCAAAGTGACCCAGATTAGTCTGTTAATCTGAGCCTGACATGGTACATTTCCTGTGAATGAAACATGGGTTGCATTAGTAGTTTTATATGGTAGGGGAGCTGAAATGTCGAGTTTAAACACTCAAGAGATCTTCTATAGATCTAGTAAATGGGTCTGATCATATTTGGAAATAGTACCTGCAAAATGTTTGACAATTCTTCAAAGGTAACCCTTCTATCCCTGCTTTGAATGACTGTGCATCATTATCATAGATATGTGACATGCATCAGACCAATGAACTTTCATTGTGCAGATGATACTTGCAAGAAAAGATGGTGCAACATCTTGACAAAGCATTGCCTCGGCTTTGGTGTGGAGATCAGCACAAAAAGCTCATAACCAACAATATACAAAGTGTCAACTTAGATTTCAAAATCAGTGGGACAAGACAGGAAATGGTGAAGACCTTCAAGTATCTTGTTCCATCATATTAGATGAAGGCTTAAAAGTTGAGTTTTTGCTAAAGACAGCAGCTGAAATACCTGATTTATTTCTGTGCTTTTTAGACCTACAGATTATCTCTCTGCCAATGTTGTCTTATTGTGCTGAAATAGTTGTAGTTATACATGTCATTTTTTTTAAATAATGCATCATTAACAGCATTTTTGATTCACAAGCTTTAGTTCAAAATAAAGTTGTTTAGAAAAATGTCGCATCAGCTTTAAATCAGCTTTAAATCTAGCACTCTGAGTCTTGATTTACTGCTTGCATTTGTTTTGGTGCTTGGTATGTAGTGACATATGCAGAAATTACTTTCAGTTTATCCCATTACAAAGACCACCTTCATGGTCTGTCAGCTTTTAAACAGCATTCGAATTTGTCAGACCTGACTCCTTAAACACTCGGGTTTCTCTGACCACTGAGCCAGTGGTGCTGAAACGTAGATGGATGTGCAGGTTGCATAGTTAAGTGATTATCAGCAGGTCTAGGGTTGAGGATGATCATTCTACTGCTGGTAGTCAGACAGTAATGAAGCCACAGCAGCTCTCTCCAATCCAGTCTTCTCCTTTCATCTCTGCTCTGGTGTCTTTAAATTTCCCATTCCTCCATGCTTTTCCAATTCACCAGGGGATAACTAGCAGTGAGCATGCAGGCTGGTGTAATGATCATGCTATATGACACTCGAATCTAGAAATAGGGGTTAGCCTTATTACTGGGAAATGACTTTTCCTTGCACATGCTGTACATCTCCCTAACTGAGATTCTCTCTCACTCTCTTTTTCTGATCTGATAAGATTGACAAGATTATGAGCTCCATTGGGGCAGGAATAAGCAGTGGATTGGACATCAAGGAGGATACCTCAGGTAAACAACACGCAGGCAAGTATAAATGAGTGTGTAGGAGTGTATCTGACCTTAAGTGCAAGTCATGGGTATCAATTTCATCTTTGGTCAATCTATGCTCATATGTTGGCCACCATTTCTCCATAGTATGAAAATATTTCACATAACATAGCAGTTGCTAAGTAATAAAGAGATTATAGCAAGTTAGAATCTGAGCTTTGTTATTACCAAACATTGGCTAGTGACATAAATTAGCAGTGTTGGAGTGTTCCTCACACAATACTTGATACTTTACATTTTTTTACACTGCTTATTTACTTCTGAGAATGGAATTTCTTACACTATTCATTACCTTACTTTTGTGTTACTCTGTAATTTGCCCTCTAATCGATTTTCACAGTCCCATACACCGACACAAATCCCTATCTTACAGTAATAAGGACACGCAATCTTTCCTTTGAACAGAAAGCTATTAACAGAAAGAAAAGTAGAAAAATAGCCCAAAGCAACTTTGAAATGAGCGCCTCTTGAAGTACAGGCTCTGGCTGCTGGACTGGGGTCAGCATACAATCAGTTCTTTGCTAGCTTTGTGTTAACAGTATAATGCAGTATGGACACAGTTTGCACTTGACCATCATGCTCTTGTGCTTTCTCTTTTCCTGTGGTATAAATATACTAAAAGCCTGCCGGAAAGGTCTTTGCTCCAGTTTTTGACAGCAAATTTCTAATGTTTTGCTAATATGCTATTAAGCACTCATTAGCAGGTATGTGTTTTTGTGTTGCACATCTACAGTGAATCACTGCAGATTGCTAACTAAGCTTGTTAACAGTTACGTAGAACCCCACTCTCATTTTGGGTCCCAAAAAACACAACATGGCCCTAGCCAAAATGTGTATGCTTTAAGTTAATTCTTAAAAAACCAAAGGGCGACTACACCCATCATTGATATACAGTCTATAGTGTGTGTTCTTTTAACTGAGAGTGTTTGCAAAATAATGTGCTATTCCCCCTGGTGGTGCCATTCACACAACATTATTATACTGTGCATAGATCTTTAGGAATAATGTTTCTTTTAACTTATTGATCACATTAAAGACACATTATTTGTAATGTATTTGTAATGGTTGTTAATGATGAATTAGCAACTGTCACAGATCATATAGGAGCTCAGCCCTCACTGGCTCCCACATAACTTGAAATGAGGCATTGACCCTGTCAGCTAGACCAATTATAGAAAACAGAAGAGAGACCCCACATGTGGTAAATCTTGAAATAATGTGGGGTAAAAACGGCAGCATAGCAGTTCAGATAAGAAGTCATTTAAAATAGTTAAACTTGCATTTTTAAAATTATTATTATCTTTTTGCATTTGTAAAATCTATATAGGTTGTAATTTCTATATAATATTAGAGAGAGGTGAAGTTGCAAGGAAATTTTAAAATTTAATTTATTTGATTAAAATTTTGATTGTCAGCTAAGAAGCATTTTTTATATTGTTGATAGAAATGGTGGCCAAAACTATGAAATTAAGACTGCCGTTGTTATTTAAGAATTGATCTGATTAGCTTGTGGGTGGTTGTGTAAGCAATCTTGTGTGGTTCTTACAGGAAAAATGTAACTTTTTTTCTGCACAGAAAAGCCCTTTTTTTTTTTGCCATTTTCTTCACCTGCATACCTTGAAGTCTCCACTAGTCATCTCTATTTACTGCATTCATCCCCCTTTCCCTGTATTAACTCCCCCATCCTCCACTTCCTGATCCTCTCTCTCGCTCTTTTTTCATCTTTGAATGCAAAGCTGCTTTTATCCATGGTTACCACAGAGAGAAATCCAGTTTATGCCACACCAGTTTTTCCCACCAACAACATATACAAAGCACCGCGCACACACAGACATGTGTGTATATTTATGGCCACATGGATACAGTCAGCATGGTGTTGGTATGAGCGGTCGGCGGCTCAGCTTGCAGACAAAGAAGCTGAAGATGTTGCAAGGACTATTATCAGCCGTGCGAGTCGGATATATGTAGAGCGGCAGAGAGGGAGCAGGGTGATGATCGACACCGAGAGAAGACAGAGACTGGAGGTAGACAGAGGAAAGTGAGCGAGGGAGAGAGAGAGAGAGAGAGCTAGAGAGAGTGAGGGAACGAAGGAGGAAAGCAGTGCTCTCAGAAAAGAGAGAGAGACAGAGAGAGAGGAGGCTGCAGAAGCATACAGATGAGAGTGGGAGTACTTGATAAAGAGAAATCTACAACGCGAGCAGCTCTCTCTCTTTTTCTCTCTCTCTGAAACACACACACACACACACTTGCGGACACACACACACACACACACGCAACCACAAGCTCCGAGGAGCAGCCAAGCGAGCGCAACAGCTGAAAAGAAAGCTGCTGCTGTGCTGTGCACGACAAACACACAGTCGCTTTTGCTTGCGGATCTATACCTCCAGTCTTATCCATCACCCATTTCTGGCAGGATTTAACCTCCATGACAGAAGCTTTTTTCTGGATACAACTTCAGCCCTCAGCCCCTTCCCATCATTCCTCCAGCTGGATTCAGAGAAAGAAGCGTCTGGACGCCTTAACCTCCACTTTTACCTGCTTGCACCCTTGCATGATGACCCCCTTCATACTCACCATGCCCCTTGCCTAGCCTCCTTTTCCTTCTCCCTTTCCCCCCTCTACCTGCCCTCCCTTCATCTTTGTCATCTTGCTGCCTTGCCAAAAGACTCTTCAAAAGCATGGCGGGCTCCTTCGACAGCCACTTTGCCCGCCACAACATGATGTGGCAGTGCCAGCTGTCTCAGCCAGACTGCCGCTGCTACCGCGTGGATGGCTACTCCCTACTGAAACGTTTGCCCCTCCACCCCCTTATAGGTCCCCGCTGCCCGCTGCAGTCTGTGGGCCAGTGGCTAGACTCCATCGGCCTGGTCCAGTACGAGAACCACCTGCTGGCCAATGGATTTGACAACGTCCAGTTTATGGTGAGTGTTTTCATTGTTTTTTGGGGGAAAAAGAAAGCCTTCCTTCAAGCTTTCTCTGCTCCTCAAGCTCATCATGTCATTGTTTTCTGTGCAAACATTTGCATCACCAGCATGTTTCCTCCATCACTTGGATTTTTTAGTTTTAATTTATTGAATTTCCTCCTTTTTTGTATCATCTTCTCTCTCTTTCTTTCATTCTTCTTTTCCCATCATTACTGCCTCTCCCATCTGATGCCATGTGAGGTCCTCCTACGCACAGAAATCCTACACCACATTTCTACCACAGCAAAAAATCCAGCTCCAGCATCATGCTGCACACATACGTGCTCATGCTGCAATGAAAATGCATGCTGAATTCACAGTTGTTTTACGGTTTTTGCCCGCATCCACTTGCACACAGAGGAAAAACTGTGCACACAACCACCTGTAGCCTGCGGATCGGGACACAAACTGATCATCTCCTCTAGTTTATGCAATCCCTTCTGAATCAGTGACGTAGAAAGAGAAACTCGCTAGGTCATTTTGGACATTCTTTTGATATTGCATGTGCGTGTCAGTGGGAACGATAACCACGGGAAAGGAAGGGATGAGCAGGAAAGTAGCAAATTAAAACAAGGAGAGAAAGCAGTGGAGAAGTGATGACGCTCGATCAAGAAAAACTGCAGCAGAAGCAGAAAGATGGGAGACAAAGCAGAGAGATGCTGACTGGATGACTTCCTCTTGAGCTGGAGATTATTATTTCTATTTAGGGAGGGGACCTGATATCTCAAAAACGGCAGATATAAGGTGGTTTGGGGGTTTATCCAGTTCTCCAATTCTGCTTGACTCATAGCCTCTTAATTTTTCCTGACTTCTTGACACCAGGAGAGAGAATGCAAATAAATGTTGATGTTTCTGACATCAGGTCAACTGCCAGGGTATGCATGGATCACCATAAATATTTATGGATGCATGTAAGCCTGTGTGAGCGTTCTGGTCCTACACTCAGTGTGACCTGCATCTGTTCCTTTAGTTACCCTGGCAACAGGATGAAATCACACCATCTCTCTGTTGTGTGTTTCTCCCACACGTGGTCACAGTTTATCTTGTGGTTAAAGTATTTAATACAGATGAAATGGTTTTAAGCATTACGTGTATCTGGCTCGTCTAAGATAAAGAATTAAACATGGTGATTGGTGTGCACAGTATCTTCAAAATATGCAATTATACCCATTAGAGATAGCATAAGTTTCCCCTTTTTTCTGAGTCACATGAATTCAGTTCAGTTTTATTTATATAGTACTAGTTCACAACAACAGTTAGCTCAAGGTATGTTGTACTGTGAGGTAAAGACCCAACAGTGCAACGTTGCAATGTTAAAAAAAGAACCTCAAAAATCTGGCAATCTGTAAGCAGGGAGGAAGAACTTCATTTCAACAGGAAGAGACTTTTTGCAGAACGAGTATAAAAAAGGGGCAGCCATCTGCTGTGACCAGTTTAGCTATGTTTTTGTAGGAGAAAGGAGGCAGAAGTTAAAGACATGCAATAGTGACCAAGCCAGTGAGTTCAGGAGCTGAAGGCTCTGACTTCCTAGAAACTATGAGTAAGCCTATACTCTTAGAATGAATTAAAATGTAGAGATGGAGAAAGACAAATTTAAAATGTACTTAAACTGGTAAGTGTTGAAACACATGCAATTTTAGAGAACTTCTTAGTCTTAGTTTGATCTAGTTGTTTTCTCGAAACTTAGCCCAAGTTGGAACTTAAAACCTGGAGCACTTTCACTGTTACGGTGTCAGGGTGGCTGAAATGGTACATTGGTGCCTTGGGAGCTGTAAAGAAAAGGCGCCTGGACCTCTTTAGGTTGCTTGAAGACGTTTCACCTCTCATCCATAAAGCTTTTTCAGTTCAGTTCAAATGACCTGGATGACTGAGAACCTTCACAGACCCATTGGTGCCTTGTGTACTTAGGGGAAACATCAATGCAGTGATGATGGCAAGATAGCAGATAATATATTCTAATAAAGCTCAACATATAAAGCATACTTGAATTTTTTTTTATTGGCATACAGATTCATTCAGAAGCATTATGTCAAACTATCTTTTAATAAGATATTTATCTAAAACCAACCTGCCATCTGGAGTTTCAGCACAGCTCCTAATTTTAATTGGAACTTTATATAAATCCATTTTCTCATAATGAATTGAGTTTCATGGGTGTCTGCAGAACATCGCATTATTTTTCTGTTTACATCCTCCTTTGGTAAGTTAATGAGCAGAAGGTAGGAGTCACTGCAGCAGCTGTTAGTGTCCAGGCAACTGTTAACGTCACACATACGCTGTTCACATAAGCAGTTTTTTGTTTAGTTTTTTTGAGCCCACATGTGTTTTTTTCAACCTGTAGCTGTGCACCACCATTTATACTACTACACTACTCTCATGTGGACCTAGTTTATAGTCAGTAACATTGTTTCTGAGAGACTCTGGGATTATCTGTTTCCCTGGCTTTACCCCCCTCCATCCCATCACTCCTCTTTAAAAAGTTATTCTCAATAGCTCAACCGTCTCCTCTGAAACGCCGTTAGATACAATTAATATTGAAAAGAGCTAAGATGAAGCTGCCTTCTAAACATCAGAGTAACTTCAAAGTCTCTTTTTCTAAGTGGTGCTTTTCTCCGGGTGCTAAAGTTTCGTTGGTGTCCCCCATGCTGAGTGGAGTTTGTAACTGCTTTTTGTGCTTTTTAACAGTCATGACTAAACAAGAAGGCTGCTAATGTTTTTCAACCTAGAGGGGAAAAAAATCAGTGTCTGCCACAAATTGATATTAATGCGATTTAGGCACAGGCTACAGGCATCGTGTTGGGCGAGAGCAGCTCTGTTTTATTGATGACTGGGTTCTTGAAGGAGAGCTTTGTGCCACAGTCATTTCACTCAGTATGGGAAATCGAGTGGCATGGATGATTCAAACCCCGACTCTGCTTATTACAAAATAAAAGCTTTTTTTCTCCTTCCCATTTCAAGGCCAGTTCATTTGTACAGCTGATTGGTTTGCAAATTAATTTGCCCTCGAGTTTGATCTGCATCAGTGTATAACTGTGAAAAGGCCCCATGTGGTGTGCAGGAATATATACAACTGTATAGAAATAAATACTGTTTGAGCATGGACCTTCCAATCTGCCATTATCATTTACTGCTAATAGGCATTATGAGTGTGGGGGTGTCCGGTCACCTTAATCACCCAGTAGAGGACGAGTGCTGACGAATTGATGGACAAATGGCGAGGCGTAGAGCGGTCGTTATGGACACAGCTTTTTTTTATGAAGGACAATGCATAGAGGCTAATCACATCGTCTTCTATGGCTGTTCATGTATGGAAAATTCAAAGACAGAGAGACATGCAAGAGCAGGGAAACAGACAGACAGAAGGGCTGAATTTCTGCTCCACTGACTCATGGTACCTGTTTCTGTTTGTATCCAAACATCATGTCTTGTCTTGCACTCGCTGAATAAGCTACTCAGTGATTCTTTATTAAGATATTTGTTTGGTAGCTTAAACTCTTAATCTTGCTATCGCCTGTCGTATCCAAAAAACTGCTTCAGTGTTTGGGTTGTTCTGCACATTGCTCATTCCTTTTTTTGAAAAATTTTTAAAAATGCATTAATTATTTAATACTTATATACTAGACACTAATTTTTGTGGTATTCTGCAGCTTAATGAACAAAAAGCATTATTTTATGTATGTCCACATATCAGTACAAATTCCCGCCCTAATTTAAAGGACCTACCACAAATCTTTGTTTCATTAGGGCAAACAGCAAAGTTGTCAGCAAAACACACCCCAAAGTACACTTCATATGATGCAACAAATGATGCTACGAGCCTGTTCATCTTCTAGTTTTGTTCATACGAAAAATCCCTTATGTTAGCATGCTGCCTCAGCAGGAGCTTTGCAGAGGTTTCATGGTGCTTGCAACCTGCATAGTTTTCTTCCTAGACGCTTACATTCATGTCCTTTCTTGCATATCATCTCTCCTGAAAAGTTGCAGATTGCTCTGGTGTTTTTGTACTATTTATTATAGGGGCAAATTCACCATTTATTTCTTTCCAGCTGCCGATCATTTAGGTAATTAAAGGACTTCTTTGATGCAATAGTACGTGATCAAAGAGGGAGGGATCACGTCCAAAGGGAGTTTTGAAGGAATGTCGGAAAGCAATGACAAAACAGTCAATAGAGAGTAAATAACATCCTTACAACAATGAGCCATTTATTAAACCTTGTGCTAAAAATCCTCAGCTGGAACCGTACCAATTTTCATGCAACAGAATCTAAGCACAACACATGCTGCATCTGCTGTAGTCCTAGCAGCATGCGGTGGCCTCTTCTTTGAATGTGCTACACTTCAAATAATAGTGCCGGTTGCATTTTTCATAACAGATACTGGACCCTGGTACAGCCGGCAGACAGGGTGTAACAAGAGCATATATTTGAATAGATTTTCAGATAGTGGCCACCTGGCAAATGTATGTAGTCACTCTCTGTTTACCTCCTCTGATCTGCTTTTTTTCCCCTCCTACCCTTTTTTTTAAACAGTTTTTTTAGGCGCTCATCTGCATACATTATCCAGTTGCTTTTTTGCTGCTAGGCAGGTTATGTACAGCGGGTGTTTCTGGGCTTTTTCACTAAAAATAGCTCCCTCCTGGGTCTGGAAGTTATGCCGATGAGAGCGGGGAACCTAAATGGTCAAGATGTGTGCTGTGAAGCTAAAACAAGGAGCCAAAAGACAATAAAATGCTTCATAAAACTGAAGGGCACTGGAGAGTCTGTGATATTACCGCTCCCTCGTTGTTCATCACGGCAAGCAACAGCCTTTCATATGTTTTTTAAGATGTAAATGCATCGAGTGAGAGAAGAATTGAAAGCAAAGCTACGTCATATTTATGGGATCACTGGAGCGAGAAGCCCATTCTTCTTGTTTAGCCCTCTAACTGCAGTCACATTGTCCCAGCTAACACTCATTACGATCAAACCCACACACACACTGCATGCCAGCACATATATATGCACAGAATATCCGAATGAATAGAGGATAGTGAAGAAAGCCGATTTTTTTTTTTCAAAGCTCAGTTGTGATAGAAAATCCTAGAGAAGTCCTACTAAGTGCCACGTAAACTGGTTATAAGTGGACTGAGATACACACACTAATACAAAAGAATGCCATGTGCAGTGAAACCTCCTTAATCATGATGCTTTTTATTTAGTTTCATTCAACACAGTGAAATAAAAGAAGGATAAAAGACTCCGCAGCTGCAGAAGAATGAGGCCGCAGTGAAAGAAATGGAGAGGTAAAGCATTATGTATGATAAAGAAAGAAGCAGCTGAATTAGAAAAATAAAAGCTTGAAAAGCTAGCAGAATTAATTTGACCCTGAGCTTCTCCTCATAGGGAAGTTAGGAAACAACAGCATTAGAAATAACACAATCTCAGCATCCATATTTCATACGGTGGTTACATTTAATACAGCTTATAAAGGGATTTATTCTGTAACCGAAATTCTTCAAACTGCCGCAAAGTTGTAGAAACTTAAGTCACTGCCTCTTCACACAGGAGAAGGCGATAAATCTAAGAGCAACAACTTTTGTAAAGAAACCAAAAGGAATATGAATTACAGACTAAAAGTGCAAGTGAGGACAAAGAAGAGAGGGTTTGAATAGTAAGTAAGAGAGAGGCAACAAAATAATGAGGAAAGAGGAAAGCTTCTGAAATAAGCGGCGCAACGGAGAATCGCAAAGAGAGAAGATCCGAGGGATGAACACAGGCACGGAAAGAACAGAGAGAGAGAGCAAAGAGCCACAGTAGGCCGAGCATGATTTGTAGCACACGCCTGGGCCTGCTGGCGCCGATAATGGTTGTCACTACTATCGGTTTTTGCTCCATCTCTAATCTCAGCTTCAACCCCCTGCTACTGCACATGAATTTTAATTTCTGCATTTAGAGATTTTGTCCTCTCTGGCACAGTTGTTAAGCGGCGTGGTCTAAGTATCACAAAATAACTGCGGGCCATGGCAATTGTATCAACTCTGTGGATGTTTAGAGCTCATACCAGTCTCGCATAACAATTTATAAGATAAAAACTATGTTTACCTTCAGAATACAAGATAAACAGTGGAAGCAGGAAGAGGAAAAGCACTGCAGAGAAACGCCGTCATTAGTTGCTTTCACTTATTTCTGCTGGCTGTTGTGTTGATGTACTCATGTGATAATTGATCCCAAGATCCATCACAAACTCTTAGAAGTGGCAGCCATACTGTAGGGCAAACATAATGTTCAGACAAAGAGAAACAGGACAAAATAGGTTTGGAGAGAGAAAGAACAAACATTCAGGAACCCCATCTCTCTCCATCAGGAGCCCAACAGGGAGCAATTAGTCATGCCTTTGCATTCCCCCCCTCCAAAATGTACTCTGCTCCGACTCTCTGAGTCATTACTCTGCTGTGAAGTTGTAGCATTGTGGCTCCAATGCCAGCTCCTCTCTGCACTCTATTAATCAGCCTGGGAGCTGATCTATGAACTGCACTCTTCTTGTCACAGAGGTCCCAGCGTACAAGTGGGTGATGACATTGTGGAAACCAAGGTTTAGAACAGAATGAGCCTGATCATCTGCTGCATTCGTTTTCACAGCCAGGTGGACCAGCCACACCAGTCACTTATTTAATAAAATGTGGGCTTTCCAAGGCTCTTCAACTGATCGCATTACGTCATCACGAGCCCAAGAATGTCTTTGTCACCTGCATATTTCATCTGAATCTGGAAGGCTGAACACAAAGCAGAAATAGAGATATAATACTAAATAGTAATATAATACTCAGAGATCTAGAAGTAATCAGATTATCTAAGGGAATTCAGTACTGGATTTATTGGGGATAAAATGGCAAAATCCCACTCCTAAGTTCAAAAGCTTTAAATGAATTATTATACTATAATAAGGTTCCAAATTCATCCCATTTTTCCAGCTGAACCAATCTGCATCACAGCTACACATAACTAAAGTCTACTAACTACATCATGTAAGATATTATATGTTTTAATATGATCTGTTGTCTTTTTTTCTTTTCTTTTCTTTTTTTTTAAACTGTGGTGTAAACACAATAGATAGAGATTTAATTTTATTGAGGGGAAAAAAAACATCATGATTTCACATTTTATTATTAAAATATGTATTGCATTGCTGTTCAGTGCAATTATGCCAGCCACACTTAGAGGAGCACCTCAGTCATGGACCTCTATGCCACGAAGCTGCTGGTGCAGAGTGTTTTTTGCTGATGTTAAATAAGGTTATTGAGTCAGCAGAGCGCACCATGCGCCTCAGCACACAGCGACCCCGCTCTGTAACTTTACATGGTCTGCCGCTCTGTGGCTGAGCTAAAAGCGCTTCCACTTTACAATAATCCCACTTAGAGTTGAATATCTAGAGGGGAAGACATTTCACAAAGTGACTTGTTACAATGGTGGCATCCTATTACAGGACCGTGCTCCAATTCGGCGAGCTCTTTAGAACGACATAATCTTACACAAATGCTGGTAAAAGCAGACTGCATGGCTAGCGGGTGTTTGTCCGTGTACAATCTAGCTTTGAAATTGACTAGTCAAGAGTCAAGAGACTCTGTAAAAGTTTGCTAATTACCCTTAAGTAATGCTGCTTAAAGCCTGAACCTGGAGCTGGAATTCGGGATGTGGTCCTGCCTAGGAGTAGTAGAGGTGGAAAACAGCCAACTCCAGAGTGTCTTACAAACTGGCACCCACCTGTTATTTAACTCACCAAAGCCCCTGATATGCATTATACAAGTTCACAACAGAAGCTCAGCTGCTGCACCGAAAGATTCAAATCTCTTTAAACGCAGACATTGATCTTTTAGTTCTAACTCCAGCACTGCTTCCTCGTTTCATTAATACAACCTCTCACATTTCTTTCCACTTTTCTTTCATGTTTGATATTTCCTTCCTTGCCACTTTTTTTTTTTTTTACACTGCACCTGTTCAAAGCCATTACGCCGAGCGTACATGTCTAACGCGGAGTCAAATTCACTTTAGCATATACAGACCTGAGCGCTGCAGTAGTCGCCTTGCAGCGCTTTTCCTGGGAAGCCATTTAAAATTCAGCATGCAGAACGCAACCTCCTTCTTAAATGCAAATACAAGCAGATGCAATTAGCAGATACACAGCTGGACGCATACTGGCGTAGGAATCTGCATGAGAGAGCCATAAAGAGCAGCATGTTTCATGCATGACTGCAGAAACTCTTCAGGAAGCTGCAGTGAAAACTAAACTGCAGCCATCGCATACCTAGAATGAAAATGTCACAGCTAGGGAGCAAAATGTCCTTTTCGAGGGCAGAGTGTTCCCAGCGTTGATCTCTACGCAGAAATGAAATAAAATGGAGGTAAACAGCAGCTATCTGGTATCTGGCTGTGTTCTTTTTTTCCTTATCTTCTGTGTTATTAGTTAGCTCTTATTAGTTTGACAGAAAGGAGATGTGGAGGGAATGACAAGTGTAATCCTTCAGTCCTCCTACCACAGTGTGCACGTGTACATGTGTGCTGTGAGTGTATGGATGGCCCTGAGACTGCCTGCAGGCTGCGTACACAGTCCCTCTCCTCTCCCATTTTCTTTGCCATCATTTTGATGATTACCTTTCTTTACTTTTCACTTCTGTCACAATTTGTATTTCTGACCATATTTCTGGCTGAGTCGCTGCTTCTCGGTGCTACAGCTGTCTTCCTGCACACCGCATCTCTTCTTTCCTGTAATTATCTGTCTGCATGAAGACTCCCTCTCTGTCTCTCTAGCGGGAGAATGACTGATAGCTCTCTTACGGCTTCCCATTGGATTAATTAAAGGTGAGGCTGTACGATACCCATATAGGCTCTTGTTAGTCTTAAAAAAGCCCATCGTACTGCTCTTTGTTGGTTGTGGAAAATCTCTTTTTTTCTTTTTCCTATGAGATTTTTTCCTCACAGCTAAAGAAATCTGAATGCAATATTATCTGAGGAATGAACCGGACGTATTAATGTCACGGTCTGAAAAATGTGTTTTTAAAGGTACACTACAGCAGCTATATGACTGCGATTGGTATGAGCATTCTTAATAGTGTGGTATTAATTCTCCAGATAATATAGATCTACACATTAGCACATTAGCGTCAAATTGCCATCTTGTTACAAATCTATAGTTAAAACATTCTCATATCAGTGTAGAAAAGAAGTGTTTATATAAGACTGCAAATCTAAGAGGTGTGATGACTCAAAGAGAGACGTTTCTAGCTCATAATATCTACTATAAATAAAATGATACTCAGATTTTTCAAACTCATATTGTACATTCATTACAGCACATAATTATACCAAATACACACTCGGTGTCACAGAGTTACAAAGCTTAAGAAAACTTGATAAGTTTGCAAACAGGATTTTATTACTTAGTAAAACGAGGAGAAAACTGCAACGAGGTAGTCTGAAATAACTCATAAATGAGAAGATAATTTGAAACTTTTAGTTATTAAGTCAAAATTTTGAAATAATAACTTGAAATATCGACTTGGCTCTGCCTGGCAACAAGCTCCCATAGAAAGTGGTGTTAGATGTTACAGGAGGAAAATCCAAATATCTGAAACTAAACAGAGCAGGGATTTAGAGTCTACCTGATTTGCAGCTCAAACTTGCACAGCCATTTTTTAAACATCAACACTGGACAATATTAAAGATGTCCAAAATTGCTCCCTACACATGTAACGCATAAAAGCAGATGAGTTCTTACTAACAGAAACATTAAATGTGCTTGACTAAAAGATGCAGGAAGGCAGACACTTGTCTGACCAGCTTGCTGGGTATTTACAGGACAATTACATGCACTGTTCTAAAATAGACATTGCACAGATTTTGCACTTGGAAGCTGGCAACGTAAAGACCACCTAATGTCAGATCTGACAGATGTGAGCATTTGTGTTCCTGCATGCAGCTCCATCAGGTAATGCCTCGGAAATTCAGCGCTGCAGTGTGTTTTTGAAAACCACATTGTATTTATGTTAGAATAATGAGTTGCGGTGCATTGCCAATGCGTTGTACATGAAAGCTGCTGATAGTGCAGCAGTGCTAAACGGGGTCAGGCTCTAAGTACCAGAAGTGAAGTGTTTCACACCGAAAGGAAATTTGAGACATGGCTGTTCTGTTGTTATTTTGTAAAGAAGTTATCTGTAGCGGAGCTTTGTTGGTTTGTGCTGTAACCTGTTTACTAACTCTGTGTGTTATTTGGTGCTTTACAGGGCAGCAATGTGGTGGAGGACCAAGACCTGCTGGAAATTGGAATCCTCAACTCGGCCCACAGACAACGTCTCCTGCAGGCCATACGGCTCTTGCCCAGGGTCAGCGTTGCACATAGTAACACTATCACACAAAAATACCACAGAGTCTACAAAGTGGATAATTTAGTCAAGTCTGGACTAGGTTTGTTGCAGCATCCATCTCAATGAAGTTATGTGAATTCATGTCCAATTGAAGGAGAGAATCTTGAGCCGGCCTGTACTCAGTCCTTTTTGTTTCATATAAAATTCAGCAACTCTTCTGCTACATCTGTTTCTGTGTGATATAACTCTCTGTGGGTGGCTGGGTATCTCTCTGCATGTTCCGCTCAACACTTGAACAGGATGCCAAGTAGAGGCATGCAGAGAAAGGTGCACCAAGTCACATTATCACAGCTTTGAAAGCACATAAAGTTAAATGATGCGAGAAACTGCCAAATCCATACCTTCTCGCATCTGCAAAACGCACTCGATAAAAACATATCGACACGCTTTGAGCCGACATTTGCTGCAGAAAAGAGACCGGAAGTTGATTCGAGAAAAAGCCTGCTGCTATATGTTAGCAAGGTCAAATACTTTTGTGTGAGTGTGCAAGAGTTGAAGTAAGATCAAAAGTGCCCAGCTTCACACAGTGAGAGCAGAAGAAGGGAGTCTGCAACAGAGATGCT
>VUQR01035802.1:71626-102834 GCA_015108515.1 Hemichromis elongatus
AGAGATAAGCAGGCTTCATAGAGACTCCAAAGAAAACTTTGATCTCTGGTCAGCATTTTTCTCCTCTCATCCCCAATAAACTTTTCAAAACACTGTAAGAGATGGAACCTTTTACTTTTTGTCTGCCCTCTCACAAAAACACACTTGTGCAGACACAAGTAGGCGAACACATGCTTAACTTAAGGTTGGAGGTTGCGAGATGCTTGCTTGAAAAAACATCAACTCTCTGAAACATTTTTGACTGTCAAAAGAAAAGTGAGTGAATTATGTATTATCTGCTACACTCAGTGCCTCAGTGCACGCAAGCGAGTCTGCTTTTGGTATCTTTTTTATGAACCTTCTCAACAGTTGTGTTCCTGTTTGCTTTTCCTGTAATCGTTTAGCTTCCTCACCTGTTTCCTTCTGGACTGAGGAAAGCCTTTAATATGCAATGCATCTTGGAAAAAAAAAAGCATGGAACAGGAATAAAATGGAAATTAGAAATAGGTATGTAGGCAGTAAGCAGTGGCACCAGATCTTGCTTTAGATAACAGCTGTTTTTATGCAGTAAAGCTCCAGGTCTAAAATGTGGAAAATGAGAAGAAAGATAATCTGCTGTGCTCACAGCCTCGTGTTGTGTACAAGAGCAAGCAGGGAAAACAAACAGAACCACAGAAAAGTAATAAAAAGTGAGCTCGAAAAATAAACTTCTTCTTTAATCCTTTTTTTCTGCTCTCTGTACTTAAGGTGAGACCTATTGGATACGATGGCAACAACCCCACATCAGTGGCAGAGTGGCTGGAGTCTTTGGAGCTTGGGGACTACACCAAGTCTTTCCTTGTCAATGGTTACACTTCCATGGAGCTGGTCAAAAAGATCTGGGAAATTGAGCTCATCAATGTAAGTCTGCAGTGCTAAAAATAGCCATATTAAAAGATAAAATCTTATGAAAGCACAAAGGATTACATGGAAAGCTAAAACCTAATTTAGCCACTGGGTGATATGTTACTTTTTCCCCAAGAGCATGAGCTCTGCAGTTTACTTTGAGTCAATTCCACATCACATTTCTGTGGCCATAAATACTCACTAGAGTACAGAAAAACAACAAAAATCAATTCGCAGCTGAAAATAGTGCCTAGTGAGTTCACCATTTAATCCAGGAACATCTGCTATAAACAGCATTGCTCAGCTGTTTCAGGGAATTGGAGCTTTTGTTTTTTAACCATGAATTTGAGAGCTGTCTTAAAACACTGGACAAATGGGCAAGGAGGTGAAGTTTGGAATTCATTGGTTG
Source organism: Hemichromis elongatus (assembly GCA_015108515.1). Classification (NCBI taxonomy): domain Eukaryota; kingdom Metazoa; phylum Chordata; class Actinopteri; order Cichliformes; family Cichlidae; genus Hemichromis; species Hemichromis elongatus. The sequence continues at coordinate 72,900 of VUQR01035802.1, forward strand.
CTTTTTTTCTTCATTAAAGAAATTTGTGGACGAACTCATGAAAATGTGTTCAGACAAGACAGGTATGAATAGACTTGTGAGGTCAAACTTCCTCAACCAATTCCAGAAAGTTGATTCTGTTCATCTGAACATTTTCACAGTGAGAGTTTCATCGCTACTCCAAGCGACTTCTTCAGTCTCAGCTGCAGATTTTACCTGCCTTATATACATTTACATAGTGGTCGACAGTAGCGCCACTGACTAACAAGAGGCTGTTTCGTGATCATTAATATGTAAATTTGGGAATTGCTGCAATTTCTGGGATTTCCTTACCTGGATCATTGAGCATACATCGAGACATCCCTCAGCGATTAGTCAGATATCATCTCTGACTTTAGGACAAAGTGTAGCTTATGACTATGAATGATCGGTTCTTGAAAAAGGACTTTTTTCTGCGCATATTCTCAAGCATAGCATTGGTTGAGGCAAAGCACCATCTAATTCTCACCCGTCATCCCACTAGTTGATCTCCTCCCATCTAGTTTTCCAGCTGCTGTTCAAGCTCCTTTAACTGGCTTAAAGTTGCTGCAATCCACTTGGCAACCCCCTCCCCCCCCTGTTCCTTTACATGCTGTGTCTGATATTGTCACTTTTCTGATTGAACTGGTGCTTTGTGAACTGGATGCTTGCTGGTTCTTGTCCTCATCTTTCACCTTGGTGACAGAGTGAGTTTGCATCTCCTATTGAATGTGCATGTTACAGCACCAGAAAGTCATACTTCAGTAGCCGTGCAAGCTTACTGTAGGCCCTTTGGCTTCTTACTTAAGTCGATTCAGAGGCCATACTGTAAAGAAGGCTCATCAGGTGTTTCTTCTCATTACTGTGCACAATTTGTGCTGGGAACGTTTTCTTTTTTCATTTTGTTATAGAGATTTCTGGTCTGCAGTAACAAAAAAAAGGAGCAACTGAAAGTTGAATTCTCACTTTCTGTAAATATTAGTAAAGAGGAACGATAAGAAGGTTTGACACTTGGGTTTTTGTGTTGTCACAGATAGTCCAGGTTTATGATTCGATTTTTACCAACATTAAATCTTCACTTGGAGATGCAGTTTAATGCAGGCTGATCTCTTTGGAGTGATGTGCTTCTTTGATGCTGGCAGTGTAACGAAATCATGCTCGATTGCAGGGGGCGCCTGCCTGGCTGATTTCAATGAGAGAGAGTGAGAAGGGGTGTTTTTCCTTCCCTGCGGAGGATAAAGTGATGAGTGATCAGCTGGAGGAGGTGGAGAGGGAGTTATATAAGCATGTGGGATGCAAGATGTTTTATAGCGCCGGGGATACCGCCCACATGCTGCACTTCTGTGTGCGTGTGTGCGTGTGTGTCTGGACGCATATGTGAGACAGTTAAACTGTTAATACATTCCTATATGTTTATGTATTTGCATTAAATGTATGACATGCATGGATGCATATTAATTTCAGACCTGTTCATAAACATTTGAATACTGTAGAACATCAAAAGGTTTTCTAAATTAAATGAAACTGCAGTGCAGTGCATTTTGAAGCCACTAGAGGGTGGCCAAGTACACAGTGTGGCCAAAAGTACTGCATGTCCCTGTAAGACCTCAGATTGCATTTCACAGTTTGCGCTAGACTTGTTTGCTCAGTTAAAGGAAACACTTTTATTTTGGACTGTACTATGCCCAACTTTGCCATCCCAGTGCTTTGGTGACAATGCTTCACTTATTCAATGTGACTGTGGATAAAGAGATTCCCCTAGTTAAGTATAAAAATACTTACTTACCCAATGCTTTATTTTGGGTTTTAGTTCATGTTCCATATAAGAGAGGTAAAGGAAAGAGTGCGAGTCGAATAAACGGATATGATTGTCAGGGGTTATTTGTGACCAAAGGATAGCAGCAAAAGTGAAAGGGAAGGTTTGTAAGTGTAAAGCGTGAGACTTGTAATGATGTCTGGTTTGAAGACAGTGACACTGACAAAAAGACAGGATGTGGAGCTAAAGGTATTGTTGCTGAAGATGAATTTTCATTTGGAGTGATCAGGATGGACAGGGTTAGTAATGAATACAATTGTATTTTTTTGTATGTTTGTCATGCTTAAATGTTTCAGATCAAACAAAGTTAAATATTAGACAAAGATAAGACAAAGAAACACAACATGCAGTTTCTAAATGAATGTTAGTGCAATCAAGCTTTTGTGATAACTGACTATGAGTCTTTTACAGTATTTTGTGGAGGAATCTTGGCCCACTTATCTTTGCTGAATTGTTGTAATTCAGCCACCTTGGAGGGTTCTCGAGTATGAATTGCCTTTTTAAGGTCATGCCACAGCATCTCTGTCGGATTTAGTCAGGACTTTGACTAGGCCACTTCAAAGTCTTCATTTTTTAAATTTTCTTAAGCCATTCAGAGTTGGACCTGCTGGTGTGCTTTGGATCTTTGTCCTGCTGAAGAACTCAAATGCGCTTCAGCTTAAGTTCCCAAACTGATGGCCAAACATTTCCCTTTAGGGTGTTTCAGTAGAGATCATAATTCATTCTTAGTTCTATTTACCACAGCAGGTCTTCCAGGTTCCGAGGCAGTGAAACAGCTACCAACACCACATTTTAATACTGGCATGATGTCTCTTTTCTGAAATGTTGTGTTACTTTTACGCCAGATGTAATGGTACACACACCTTCAAAAACCTTGTGTCTCCTTAGTCCACATTTTCCCAAAAGTCTTGGGGATCATCAAGGTGTTTTCTGGCAAAAATGAGATGAATCTTTATGTTCCTTTTGCTCAGCAGTGGTTTTTGTCTTGGAACATATTTGCCCAGTATCTTTCTTATGGTGAAGTCAGGACACTGAGCTTAACTGAGGCAAGTGAGGTCTGCAATTTTGTTCTGGGGTCTTGTGTGACATCTTGGATGATTTGTTTTTGCTCTCTCATGATGATTTTGGTTTGCTGGAGTCCAACAGCTTTAGAAATGGCTTTATAACCTTTTCCATCTGTTCCTGAATTTCCTTGGATTGCGGCGAGGGGATAGGGTGGATGAAGGTAGATGATCCACTGTGGCCACCCCTAAACAAAGGACCAAGTTGTTTATGTTTAATTAGTGGTTCCTTTTGTTCTTATTATATCTCATAGTATATGTTTAGAATAAACTGATATTTAACTTAACTAAGGAACTTTAATAGAAATAATAGAGATTTGTATTAGAGATGGTGTGCCTCCGTAGTGTAATGTACATTTTGGTGTCAGATTTTATACGTTGCATTTACTGGATGTAACATAGTTTACATATTTAGGTGACAAAACAAATCAGTAACATCCAGGCAGTGTGCCAGGAGATAGTTTTTTCTTTACACTTGTGTTTAAGTTCACAACAAGATTTATGAGTCAGATTTAGCCAAGGGGCTAATTTACATTAATTCACATCTTCAGTCGCTGTGCAGTTTGATTTTGTATTATAATAAAAATTAGGAATAAAAAAAAAACAAAAACAGAAAACCATGAGTGTAAGATAGTGGCAATCAAAGAAACATGGTGTGGTAATCACTGCAGCTGGAGTGAGGTTTCTGAAAAACACACACTTCAAAAAGAGACTCTTGCAGTTACTTCGCCTCTTCTTGGGCTACTTACTAGTCTGTGCTTGTTCAGAGTTCTCATCATGCACATCTATATATTTTAAAGATAACTGCAGGCTACTGGACAACTTAGCATATATATAGGCTGGGGAAACTTTGCAAATTTAAATTTGAACTTGTTCAAAAAGAAGCATTTACTATGGTTTGAATGAACCGTGGATTTCCAAAGAAGGTATGACTAAAGGGAGTTTTTCCTTCCCACTGTCGCCAAAGTGCTTACTCATAGGGGTCATATCATTGTTGGGTTTTTCTCTGTACGTATTATTGTAGGGTCTACCTTAGAATATGAAGAAGCTACAAGAACAAGGCAACTGTTGTGATTTGACGCTGTCTAAATTAAATTGAATTGAATTGAAAAGTTGAAAAAAACAGATGCTTTTAAGCACAAGGTACTCGACTCAAATATTTTCCCTGTACAGTAACTACTAAAATAGATATGAAGGAATAATGTTAGCAGTATTTTAATGAAGTCATGGGTCCAATAACATGAAGTGTTACCCTTGCCTAGTCTGCAGTCTGCAGGGAGACTGTAAAGCTGGCCTTATCTCATGGATGTAGTGTTTCTTATCGATCTCTTGTGAGCGCATCTGACTGGGAGAGAGTGTATGTGTATGTCTGCAGCACAGCACTGCAGCACCTGAAGTAGTCTCTGGAGACTTGGACAGGTCACTTCTGTACCTGAGAGAGGTGTGTGTTTGTCCGGAGATGGTGTAGAGGAAGATGTATTGTGGTGGGAGAATAATATAAAGTGATGCTGGGAAGGAGATATGGGTTTAAGAGAATGACAGGGAGTGGGAAAAGAGAGAGGGAGCGAAAGAAAAGAACGCATCTTTAAAAATCAAATCTGGACACTGCTTTCATGTAATCACCAGGTAATTGCCGTGGGCAACAGATGCAGTGGTGTCCATGGAGATGGGGGAGGAGTGTGAAGCGTTGTTGAAGTGTTTTAAAATGGGATATAAGTGTGCGTGTGGGTGGGGGCATAGGCCTGTGTGTGTGTGTCCTTTTAGTTGGGCACATATGTGAAAACCTGCTGTTGTGGGATTAGCAGAGTATTTCAAAACACCTTTTAAGCCCTCCGGTCCTTATTCGCGCACAATACACTACAGACAGAGAGCAGGTGCAGCTTTCTCTCTGCAGTATTGTGTGTGTGTGAGAGAGTAACTGTGGCATTCAGGGTTTATATCATCAGAGTAGATTGAGTCTTTGGAGTCACACCTGGTCCAAGTTAACTGTTAGATTTAGTCTCAAGTGGTCCCACTGGATAATCCAGTTCTTTCATGACTCATTATTATTATATACATATATAAATAAATATAATTTTTTTTTATTTAGCAACCTGAACAACATATCGAAGGAACTATTTTCTAATGATGCTAAAAAAAATATTCAAATTGCAAATTCCTACATAATGCAGACTTAAATAAACAAACAAACAAACTTAAAGCCAAATTAAAGAAGTAAAGGAGTAAACCAGCTTGGGGGTGTGTATGGATCCATTGTGTTTGACTGATAATCTTTCAACAATATGCACATCTGTTTTCATTATATTTTTGAGCAGGATATAAAACAACAATGGGGCAAAACACGTCTTTTGTTCCCACACCACAATAGCATGATGTTCCAGTGTTTAGAGCTGTTAACTGGTACAAGATTAGGTGGATTTAGTGTGTTCTTTGTCTATTTCCTCTGATTTCTTGTGGGATCTAGAGGTTTCTTCTGGCATCAAAAATGCTATCGCTAGTCTACATGTATGTTAGTGTTTAATTCTCCCATCGTTGTGCTCTAGTTGGTCCAAGGTGCTTAAGACTGCTGCACACTGCACTACTTAGAACTGGTTGAGGATGAGGGCTTATTAAAGATACTGTCATAGTAACACTGTCTAATACAAAATATTTAAAAAATATAACTGCATATGCATCTATATCTAACCTTATGTCTTTTTCAAACATTGTCAAGATACACTCGGTGGTCTCTTCATGAGCTACACCTGTTGTTTACGCAAATATCTAAACATCCAATCACAATTCAGCAACTCGTGCAACTAGTGCATGTAGACACGATCGAGATGATCTGCTGAAGTTCAAAGCAAGCAGCATATGGACTTAGTTATTTGCGCTTAGCTGTGATGTTGGAAAGCGAAGCAACAAAAAAACCAAAAGTCTGAAAGACCTGAAATGAAAACTCATTAAATCCAACTTTAATTTTTAAAATATGAAATTGCTATTAATAATTTAGAGGAATTCATTATGAAAATTGACAGAGTAAGTTTTCACACGCTGCTTATAATTGGAGTTTCTTACACTGATCAAATTTAACAAATCATATTCCACAGAACGCACTCAAGATAAATTGCTTCCCCTTATATCACCAAACTGACTCATGAATTACTTAATGGGACCAGTTCAATTATTTTTTAGCGATATGAGTGAAAAAAAAACTGATGGTTGAAGCTTTTCAAGTACATGTTTTCTTGGATTCCTTCATGTCAGAAGAATATTTTGTGTGTTTTCAATTGAGAGAAGCCAGAGGTTTTTGAATATTTGTGGAGATTTTAAGCCGCTTTGCAACCTTAATTTCTCCCCCGAAGCCAAAGTGATTTTGAGGGCTTTGTCAGATACTTGAGTGTGCAATAAGGGGAAGACTTTATAACTCTATCATCCTCCTTTTAATAACACAAGTCTCCTGGTAAAATCTGTCTGCTGTCTCAAGAATAATTTACTGTGATCATCCTTGCTCTGCTTGGCTTTTCAGGCTGTGAGAAAGCCTCTTTAAATGGTTCCAATTTAACTTTAAAAAGTGTAGCTGTGCAGCTGGAACACAAATACAGTCAGGCTCATCAGATTATGTGAAAAGAAGTCTTGATTGTTGTATTAAAGTCTGGGGGTCGCTGTTTTATCAGGAGGTGCTGGAACATGAAAAATATGAGTAAAAATGACTGTAACGATCATCAGCTTGGCGATTTACGCAGCTACCCTGATAGGCGTTTCGTTTCCCTGCAGTGCAATGACATAGAGACACCTCCTTTAAAAATCCACAAGGTGGCGCTGCTGCCTCTCTCTTGAGTCAGATCTCATGCGGAGGTGAAGGAAAGTACAAAACAACTGAGTCAAGGCCCCAAATTGCTCTCATTTAAAGCGAGTCCTCTGAGAGCCCACAGTGAAGCAATTAGAAATGGATTTCATTTTAGAAAGCCGCATTCACGCCGGTGGACTGCAGATAGTTTCTGGTCCTTAAGGAACGATTCCCTTAATGTTTTCTGGATGAGTGGCTCCTAATATTGAGGGAGGGCGGCTGCAAGTGTGTACAAGTGTAGCGTACCTGTGTATTGTTCTGAAAATGTGTTTGATTGATGTTCACTGAGGATGGAAAGCTGAGTTTTTAAAGTCTTCTGGGTATGAAAGGACTGCTTCTAGTGGAGCTGCCACTGCAGTTTCCCATACTGATATGTTAAAGCTGAGTTCAAGTAATCACATTAAAATTGAGGGTAGGAAAATAATCGAATAGTAGTAGAAGTAGACCCACAGTAGCTTAAAACAGAAGCTTTTAATCATAATGACTGTGATGTGTTTTGAGCATTTTAGGCAAAAGTATGTGTACTCACAGGTTCAGAGAGGAGGGTTTATATCCCAACACAGTGATTTCCTCTTAAATTACACAGATAACATAATGAGAGTTAATTAAGAAGTATATACAAAATCTTCTACTCCAGTAAAGAGTAATGTCTTACATATTATTCACTGATTAATTACTATAGCATCAATATTTATGACATTTTTATGACCTTATTAAGTCTAATCATAAAAGGTTTCTTGTGTTTTATAGCCTATAGACATGAAGCACTGTGTGTGAGAATGTGGTCCAGGGTTTTTTTGTTTAGTTATTTTTCTATAGACCTCCTAAGGGTAATATATAATAAGAACTGCAGTTTATTGAGTGGATGATGTGAATACACTGGACATAAATGTACATATAGAAGGCTTTTAACTTCCAGCAGTCAACTTCCCTCACACCCATAGCCAATAAAATTATGTGCGTGATAAGCAGCTGACTTTAATGCTCTGAAGATGGCACTAATGTGTTCCTGATTTTACCTTCCAGTAAATCAGTAAAAGCTAGATTGTTTCCACCTGTAGGAAAATGAGGTGAAGTGTGAGTACAAAGCAGCACCAAGTGGAAACACATAATTGCACATATTTTTGATATTATCGCCTAACATCCAGGTTAGCTCACTAACTTAGACCAACCTTATGTATTAAAGAGATACAGGAAGAAGGTGGAACATCTCTCTGACTGATTTTCATGATTTCGTGGTATATCATCACGATCTGCCCCTGTAAAATAGAAAGAAAAGCTTTTTCCTCTTCACACTCTTCCTTTGCATGTGAAGGCCTGTTAGTGTGTGCTCATATCGCGTAGGTGTATGTGTGTGGGTGTATATCTGTGTGTGTGTATGATTCACCCACAGGGCTGGACTTGTCCCTGCATTCTCCTCAGTTTTTACAACGTGCAATTCCAGTAAGTGTGCACCCAATATGCTAGGAATGTTTTCTGAAAACCTTAAAGTGACTAAGTGTGTGCGAACTACATGAAGGGTCTAAAATAAATTGAGGAGAGTCATGAGAGTTCAGCTTTTCTTCTACAGCTTGTAGAAGATGGCTACTAGTTACCATAGAGACTGTGCACTTGGTATAAATGAAATGAAATACGTTTGTGTGTGTGTGTGTGTGTCTATACTGGATTGCTTTTTTTTCTGACACTATTCTAAATAGTTTGTGTGTGTTGTTATTCTGTGCTTATCACCTTCTTTGTCACCTCTCCAAATGGACAGATTGTCTCACATCCCAACACCAGATGGTTCCTGCCTTCGTTAGACACCGCCGCTTCATATACTTCATAAACTAGAACCTACACAGACACGCAAGCATTAAGCGAGCACCATGTACAGTACATGCTTCTAGGTATCTTGCCTATTCACAAGTTCTCGCACCAAAAATTCCCGTCTGCGCCCGGTGAGGAACATTTGTTTTTCATATGTGTATTTGCGTCCGGCGTGCTGAAATGTGCAGGGATACAGTATGTGTGAAAAGGGAGTGAGTAGTAGCTGGTGTTAATTTTTGTGTGGGCAGATTTGCCTCAGGACTGCAGTGTACTTCACCGTCCCTGCTTACTGCTGATATCACTTTCCTGCAGTCTCAGTTGGAGTCTTTTTTTTCTTCTCTTTTCTTTTTTTTTTTTAAACTTCCTGTCATAGCGCTCACCGTGCTGCAGATCACGTAGGAGGTGTCAGGAGAGAATATGCGTGACCCCTCGGTGGCTCATGAACCTGCGGGTTGGTAGATCTGTTGTAGCGCTGCACATCCTTTACTGGAAACATCTGCACTTGTCTGTTAGTAAAAACGGCGATGAGTTTTCTTGATTTTGTTGTGTTTTTATTTCATCTATGTAGAGCGCAGGTTAAATTTAGTCGCTCATTACTAATAATTTCTCCTGTGTTGTGGTTTGTGACACCATTAAGTTGACTAGCTTTACTTTTTTTTCTTGACTTCATATAGTATCACAGCCCTTTAATGTTTTACATCCAGGGACAAACACATACAACCAAAGTTTTTGCATAAACTTTGAAGCCTTTTAAGAAAAAACAAACTAGTAGTCAATAAAAGTGACACTTCTATATGGAAATATGTCATAAATATAGTGTAAATGCAAGTTGGAAGTTTCTACTTCATGTAGCTCTGACTGACTTAGACAGTATAAAACATGAAGTAGCTACAGTGAAATGAACCATTGGTTTCTGACGTTTTGGTTTGAGGTCTGGCGAGCTTTTCTGCTCTTGCAAAAATCCAGATGTGACAGGGAGGAGCATTAGGGCCACAGTAGGAAAGAAATATTATTGATCATTTTGAGAATAAATTTGAAATGAAGTCATACTTCAAAATCAGTTTTAGTAACGAGGAGATTATTTTTCTTTTGGTACATAAACAATGTTTGATAGGTAAAATGAAATGGTTACACCCTCGTAAATAGGATATACATTGTATCTCAAGACATGATAATACACTCATCTACACAAGGCTTTTTGAAATGACGACCGTATCGCCACATTTCAACTTGTACTTGAAATAGTATTTATAAATAATAGTATTACTTTTCTTAATACTCCACCAAAGGCAATGCTCTATTCTGAAACACAAGATTTACACAGGAGACTTCTTTTTTTGAATTTTTATTGACCAAAAACAACTGACTGAGCTCGTACACTGAAGCAGGAAGTCTTTACAGAGGTCAAGACTTAAAGCAGTTTTTCCATAGACTTCCATTCACATGCAGTCACAGCTATTGCCATCTGGTGGCAGATCAAAGAAACTTTTTAAATCCCAGAGGGAAACTGAGTTGGAATAGCAGCAGACATACAACAGACAACAAAGCAAATATAAATATGAAAGGACACAATTATTAACACTAACAGATCAAACAGACAGAATCCAGGTTTAAGGCACTTTCGCATTGGCTTCATTTTTCTGAGCTAGAAGCTACGTTCATGTTTTACACTGTTTATAGATGCTCTCACTACACCTGAAAAAGCTAGCTTATGTTAGCATTTGTTTTTTAGGTGTTACATCAACATCACAATTGTGAATTATTTCAGTTTTCCTAATTGTGTATTGAGATCTTCACGTTTAATTTGCATATTTTTTGGGTTATTCTGGTCTTTAGGGGACTAATAATGCCTAAAAGATAAAAGAATAAATCAAATTACAGACTTGAGATGCAACTGTTGTTGTTTTCTAATGAAGATGCCAGTGTGAGGGATTCAGGCACTCTATTTAGGTTATCCCCGTGGATCGCATAAGTAGACGCTTGTAAAGACAGAAATAGCTAGAATGACGTCAAGCTTTGTAGGTTGGATTTCATTTATGTGACACTTTAATACTGACATAAACACATGTGCCGGCTCAATATATAAAGTAGCAACATGGACTGGCGTTGTCCTGACCTTTAATCAGTTTATGGATTACCTAAGACCCCCGTAAGAGAAGGTGAGTCATTTTTCAAAATGTTTCATTACTTGCTAAATAGCAGATATTTGAACATTACGAAAGCCTCTGAAGTGATGTAATTTCTCTGAAGTGAGGCCCAAAAGAGAATTGCAAAACTGATAATGATCAGATGAATGGGAATTTTCTGCGCTCTAGGCCATTTCCTGCCAAATGTCTAAACGTGTTTAGAACTGCAGCAAGAGACTAAAGCTTTATATTTGGTTGTCAGAGGGCTCTGAAGTTCCAGTTGACAGAATTAAGTTTGACCAGTCAGAAAGGTCAGGCTGGCATCAAACTGTCCCAGCTGAGATGATCACAAACTGTAAAATACTTTTTTTTGCATCAATTAGAAATGACATTCCCTGTCCTTCTTTCTTTTTTTCTTGCACACATCTCCTATATTTCTGTTAATATTTGCATTCTCAGTTTGTTAAGCGTATATTGTGTAAAAGTTCAGGTCAGTGTAATAGGTTTGCAATTGCTTGCAAAGAAGTGGATATATTTAAATCCATTTTAAAGGTGTTTTGTGTCAAATTGCAACAAACTCTTTAACAACATTTTACAACTTTTGCAACTAATAATAGCTAAAAGAGCTATTATTAGAGCAGTGGTTTTTCTTAGGTGGTAATGTTGATATCATTACATTTGTGGAAAATCAGTTCTGCTCATTTTGCAAGTTTATCTTGACATAAACACAGAAAGGAGAGTGAATCCATAGATTATTTAGTTATAGAAAATGGAATGGGAGCTAACACTAGCTAGCTTGGTTAGCATCAGTCCCTCTATTTTCTTCTGCTTGCCCAGTTCAGGTTCCTGGGGCTTGAACCCCTTATTGGGCAAGGAGACCAATACACTAATGAAATAGGAGAATTTCATTTGTAGTCATATACTGCCCATGCTTCTAGTAAAGCACAAGTTCAAGGCTTAAAACAAGTTCAGGGGGGGTGTTGTAAAGTATTTAATGTAATAATAAAACATTTCTCTGCATCATTATTATAAAGGCGGAAAGGGGGCAAAAAAGGCCATGAAAATGTATATTTCTGCTGTAAAGCTAAATGCAGATGTTTTCAGGCTTTGTGCTAACCACAAAACCACTGTTACAGTAATTTACAGAAACCCATAATAGACCCTATTGAAATATAATCAGAGTTTATATAGATGAATATAAAAGCTAAAATACTCTTATCTCACATTTTATCGCTAACAATATATTTTTTTGTTTTGAATATTTACATCACTGTTGAACTCTTTCAACTCAAGCAGCACACAAACACATAAACTTAGACTCCTTGTGAGCACAAGCTTGTCTTGGTACAGGCTCAGTGTGTCTCCATAGTGACGGGATAGAGAGGAGGCGGGTGAATGTAAACTGGGTAGAAAGCGGGAGAGCGCAGGGAGAGAGAGTGTGTAGAGAGAGAGCGAGAGCTCAGGCAGAGACATGTAGGAGATGTAGTCTGGCTGCCGCAAGCTGAAGAAGGAGGAGGAGTTTTCGGGCGCTGGAAATCTGCAGAGAAAGTGAGAGAAAGGGAGACAAAAGCTGGTGCTGAGAAGGCGAGGAGGAAAGCGTGGATAAAGAAAGGAGAGAGGCAGAAGGGAGAGGGAAAAAAAAAGAAAACCACTTGTCCTGGCCGGCAACAAAGCAACAGTAAACAGCTGAAGAGAAGAGGGCGAGAAAAGAAATCACAGCAGGAGAAGTCAAGATTACTCCTCAACCTTTGGAATGAGTCACGTCCTGTGGAGAAATAGGTGAGCTTGCTTCGAGACGGGATGTGGAAAGGGTGATGACAAAAGGAGAGCAATAAAGCATGCAGGGGGATTTAAAGGAGATGAACACCAATACTTTTATTCTTTGCTTGCTGTGCAGCTGTCGTGCTTTCTGTGCTCAGAGATGATTAAAACACATGAAATTGGTCCGCGGCGCTCAATCAGCACTGCTGACTGGGCTAATTTACAGGCTGTGTGACTGTGCGTTTGTATGTGCGTGTGCGCAGGTGTTGGAGTGTTTTTGTGCATCTAGTAAGAGTCTGACCTCATGTTGTAGTACTTGAAGCTCTGATTGTGCTTTGATTAAAGAGCCACTGGGTCCACAGCTTTCACAATTACAGCCAGCGATGATGATTTTATGCCATTTAGTTGCATGACAAGAGGAATTTGTGTGACTTTTGTTTGCTTGTTTTTTGTTTTGTTTTTTTAAATCACAGGTCATGCATCATTCAGAGAGGGGATCTAGCCGTCACTGACGTTAAGTCAGAATCACACTAACCGCCATCTGCCAGATCAGCCACTACATTTAAATACACTCCAGTTCAGTTTCTGCCCTAATTTAATGTCCTCCCTTTATTTGCATGCACTAACTTACACCTAGAAAAATGGTAGGAGAAGTGAAATGTGGGACAAGACTGATGGGGAATGTAGTAGCTTTAAAGAGAGATTCTGTAAGGCTTTGTGTTGGTTTGCACAGCTGACTTGGCTCCTCAGCGAGTGATCCGCAACTGATAATCAGCATGTATGAGATAAACTGTAAACATTGATTAGCAACAGGGGGGCTAAGCTTGCTGTCAAATGATGACTGTTTTCAGCTATTTAAATCAAAGCGTTTAAACCCTCTTATATGAAGCAGTGTTATTGTTCCAGCAGTGATTGCCATTATTTTTATTTTTGCTCCGGCTCAAATTAAACTTTAGCTGTCCCGAATCCACCAGCAGCTAAAACTCAAACAGCCAAATTAATATTTTCTAGCCTGTATGAACTTGTTTTCCAAAAAGTACACAGGCAAACAAGTAAAAGAAAACTGAAAATACAAGACTGTGCAGGATAATGGGTTAGGTCCTTTTTGGGAAAGAGTGAGACAGGTCCCAGCATGTGGGCTGAAAAGAAAGAAAAGTTAAAGGTATTTCTTTCTTCGCCCAGCTGTTTGAGAACCGGAGACCGGATGGACAGAAAGATTGAGTTGGAGTGTCTGCCTGATGCTGTTTATCTCAGACGTTGGCCGATCCATCAAAAAACCAGCCTCGCCTTCTGTTCATCGACTCGTCACCACAGCGACTCGTTGCAAAAGATTCCCTGTCAGCGACGGGCATTAGTCAGTATGCTGCTCAGAGAAACCACAGCGTGATGAATGACACCGCGAGAGGCATTCCACAGACAAAGACTTTTTACATGCCGATATAAATGTTTTTATGCTTAATATCACTTTAGTTATGCTCCTACGGGTTGCAAGAGGACATATTACTCTACGCCGTGTCATTAGTGCACATTCAGATCGTTAACGGGTATATATTCTAAATTTATTTACGAGGTGGTGACAACTTATTTTTAATGGGTCACAAACAGGAGCTACTGGATCATTTTTCTATGCTGATCAGCTGTTTATATCCCAGCCTTAGTTTAAAAGGTTAAGACTTATACTCCCTATATGTGTATTAGAAAGAGGAACATCAAAGCAGACAGAAGATTATACCATCTCACTTTAGTCTGGTCTCTCCATACATGCACTTATAGAAGATCTATTATGTACAGTATAAAGCGCCTCAAGGTGACTGTTGATGTGTTTTGATGCTATATACGCAAAACTGACTAGAAAAAAAGTTTAATATTTAATTAAAGGGATGTTGCTGATGCATCAGTCCTTGTTTGCTTAGTTGATGGCTTTATACTGGACAAAAAAATCCCATTAATTTAAAAAAGTTTAGATTCAACAAGAAAAAAAAGGAAATGAACGGTTTTAAAAGTTTTCCTACTCGTCACAGAGAACCAGGACAGAGTACACAGCAGGGTCCCATCCAAAGCTGTCACTCAGCAGAGAGCCCACAGATGCACATATGGCTGCTACAAGCATCCTATTAACCTTATCCTGTGCGTGTAACATTTCTCCCCCTGTCCCAAAAAGTGCATGTACTATACGTTTCACGCTTCACTGACTCTGACTACAAGCAGCTGTTATATGCAATCTCTACCTCAGCAAAGTACTCATGTCAGAAATCTGATAAAAGAATGGAAACAAGTCTTTCAAGCAGTTACGAGGAAGGTATGTGATACGATGTGTTCGTGTGTTCACCTTTTTCTCAAAAAGTTAGGATTGGATTTGCATGACAATTTTGCCAGAGATGGGGCTTGGCCCAGCTAAGATTTTATTAACCTTCAGATCTGGACCCATGAGTTTCTGTAAGGATTCTTTACCATTGAACGATTGGACAAAATCTACCATTTTGGTTCCTAACTTCACAATAAATAAAAGTGAAATATCACATATTTTAAAATTTGAGAATCGTCTTTGCGTTCTCAGAGAACTATCGCAAATGAATCTCGATCCAGTGAGCGGTGGATCGGTCTCGGACTGCTGATTTCCGTTGTAATATTTACGACCACATTAGCAAATACTTAAAACGTGACAACCAGACCTAATATTTTAAGTGTTGTTTCATTGTGTTTCTTTGTAATGTAATCTACATCTATTCTGTGTGTGTGTGCATAAAAAGACAGAGGTTTACAAACTCTTTGAACCCCTCCCCTCCCAGACAGTATTGTACACTCACAAATACACGCAGGCATGTGCACAGCTTGGTGCCTTAGGAGAGCTTGTGCTTCTCTGCAGTGTGAAAATTGCTTCCATCTTGGGGCTTTGAAGTATTTATTAACCCAGAAAATATCATCCACCATTTCCTCTCCGATCTTATTGGGAATTCAATTCATGAGCCTCCGTGTGTGGTAAAGAATGAGGGTGTGTGGTGCGTGTACAAGTGTGCCTGCAGAAGCAAGATTTGAGAGATCTTGTTTCAGCCTTGATCCTGCAGCATTTGGCTCTGTTTGCGCGCACACACACACACACACACACACTCAGTCTGTGCTTCCAGTCATAGTTACAGTTCTTATGCTATTAATGGAGATATAGCTGCCTCCATGTAGGCAGGCTTATTAACAGCCCCCTCTCATTGGCTGCCTCTACTGTCAGCACTGAAAACAACTGAAATGTCCTATTGGTCTTGGTTGGACATCAACTTCAACTCATCACTCGTAACTGGTTGCTAGGCAACCAGTGGTCTCTAGTTACCCTCCCCTGCCTCATCCCGCCCACCCACCCCTCAAAAAAGTGGTGCTATGTTTCCTTTTATTCATTTATTTGTTTGCTTATTTAGATTACGTTAAGCCTGGGCGTGATTGTTTTAAGCATGTGTTTTTTAATGGCCTGGGGCTCCAGGCAAATCAACACTAATCATCCCTGCAGAAAAGCTCCACCTCGAAACAACACATTAAGTGTGAGATGGAGGAAAGAGAAGAAGGCAGCTGGCTGTGATTAAGTATTCAGGGTCAGAAAAAAATGTCAATGATTGGAGAGAAAATGAGGAAAGCATTGTTGCACAAACTCAGTGCTGTGCACATTATCTGTGTTACATCAATGCTTTTCTATCACAACCTATATTGATTGCTACAAGGAGACGACAGGGTGGCTGGTGTTGTTTTCAAATATATGTGTGCTTGAAAATTGTAATGATGCCATCATCAAAATGTGCTCTTGGAGCCACCTACTTAAGCATAATCTACACTTTGGCAGGTGTTTATATGACTCTTAACTTCAATTTATATTTCTTCCACAAACCATTATGCACACTTCCCAGCCAGGACTTTAGAAATGTTGGCAACTGCTCCGAGGAAAGAAATAATTAGGCACAAAGCCCTATGTTGCCTTAAATACACATGCTGCGTATGTTTTGACAGACAGCTAAACACCTTTTTCTCATCCAGACTCCAAAGCCATTACGGAAATCGCTAACAGGTTTGCTAAATATTAAGAAAAAGTCAGAAATGGCATTTAAAGAATATACAATATGTGCAAAAGCCTCTGGTATACATCAAAAACAAAGATATGACCTCTGTGTTTTCAGTGTTAGCTGCAGTCCTGTACTCATCCCCTAAGATGCCATTCAGACAGGCACAAGCCTTTTACTCATCAATATTACTGCTTACTTGGCCTGTAATGTATTCTGACCTGTGCAATTTAAGTAAGCTTTGGCCAGTGGTTCTTTGATCTGTACAGAGTCGATGCAGTATTCTCAACACCCCGGTCGCGCTATTAGCAGACAACCCCGGGGCTGCACAAGTCTGTGGATATCACAGGGGTCACAACCTCTGTCTGCGGGGGTCAGGTGATCACTCATATTGACATGAGTGAGCTCGGAGAAGGTAGATGCACACGCTACACGATAACAAACCAAGATGGGCCAATCAAATGCAGTTGCCATGGCTAAACAGAAGAAGTTAAAATTAACTCTTTTATTAGCCCGAGACGCAGTACTTATCCTCTCTGACTTTGTGTTTGAATAACGAGAGGAAGCGGAGTGAAAATGAGGACAAAGCCTGTAGGAAACAAGACACAAGAGCAGATGATGAGAGGTAATTTCAGGTCAAGGGACCACGGGCAGGAAGGGAAGGGAGCAGTGAGAATAAAGTATTGGAGGGCAGTGAAAGGGATTGTTAGTCAAGTCAATGTAGATTAAAAAGGAGCAAAGAGACTGATAAAAGAGTTTTTACTTTCTTCCCTCTCTGTCATTAAAACTATGTGCTAGCATGAGCACAGACAGGGACTGGACTGTTGGTTCTCTCTCTGGGTTTCATGCTCCAGTGAACCAGCCAGCTTCCAACCTCCCCTCCAGTAAGAGTCACAGAAAAGCCTTTTTGTCTCCAGTGTCCCGAATGAGAGCGGTCGCTGTGAATGTCCACGATCGCTGACGCTTTCTACTTATTGTCACCGGTTTCTTTTCAAAATATGTCATTTTGTCACTGTTTTTTCTTAAAGCAGGTCACTGGGTTGTTTTTTTTTTTTTTTTTACTTAAAGGATTTTAAGGGCAGATTTCATACCAAGTGTAAACTGTGCTTCAGATCTCGTTACACTGTCTAGCTTTCACAAATGAGTGCACCAAAAAACTTTATATGACATGCCTGTCATCACCTACATGAGCTGTGGGTGATACAGCTCTTAACAGTGACTGGTTTGTAGACAGGTGTGCATCTCACACGCTGTCAGTCTAGCCTGTATCCTTCTATCATCATTTCAAATAACAGGAGGGGAAAAACTGAATGATCACTGTCAAGGTTGTCCTTCGCATTGGTCAACACAGTGGTATTTCTAATGGCATTGCACACCTTTGTGTACGGCTACCTTTTTTCTCTCATCCTTTCAAACAACACGACGTCCTTCCAGCACTTGAAAATATTAAAAACACAGTTTTCTCTTCCCACATCACACTTTGTTCAGTTCTGATGACAGAGAGAAAGATGGAATGGTTTCTAGAAATAGTCAGACTTACAATTAACATTGTTATTTGTAAATTTAATTGTTGGAGTAAAGCTGGAGCTGGCAAGATGTAGCAGGGAACAGAGGCCACAGAGCGGAGATGGCTGCGAGAAAGTGTGGCTCTGTTAACCGTAAGTGTGTCATCTAATCCGTTAATCAAGCCCGTTCAATCTGGGCTAACGGGACTGCTAACAGGATTAGTGCATTGATCGGGACGCAGAAGCACACACACAGAAAACACAATCATAGCAGCAAAGTTCTGAAATCAGGACCCTTTGTTAATATTTGACATGACTTTCAAGCACCTTCTCACTGCAAGCGAAAGCGCTGTAACTTGTGTACGTGTTACAAACCCTTCTGGTTCGTAGTGTTGAGCTTTTCTGGTCTGCTTGGAGAGCAAAAATTTTAATTAATACTAAGATTAAAAAAACACTGAAGTGAATTGTGATGGCTAGCTAGTTAGAACAGAGTATTCCCCCAAAAAATTCACTTTTCTTAAATGCAAAATTTTATTTTCATAATAAAGAAGTTGTTAAACTTTACAATTTCCTCCAGACTGCAGTACATTGCAGGATCTTCTTTCTCTTTAACAGCTTTTTCAGTTGTCTCCTTATTTTTTCTCACTGCATTGACCTTTTGCTCATACCGAGGCTGCTGGCTTGTTGCTAGCTCTGGATGACGCATTCGCTTTAGCCACTTTACCTTTGTTAGCTTCCTTAACTTGTCCATGTTTAAGTGTGTCATTATTTTTATTGCTGCATTTTTGTGCTTTCCGTCACAGTTTTACTTGAGTGAACTTTGTGTATTTTTAGACTTTAATTATAACAACTTAGTCAACTTAGTGAGTACGGGACTTTTTGCCTGTGCTGTTGTTACGTATGCATTAAACACACCGGCTGGCAATCTTTTAATATATGAGGCTGACCCAGCCAGTCCAGGCTGGAGACACTGTAAATAAGTCTATTACTAGTTAGCATCTACCACAGCTCAATCAAAACATGACAATTTTCTTAAAATTACACCAGATGATGGAGTGAGAAAATGATTGAGAGGTGGACTAAGACAGTGTTAGGTTGGGTGTTTTCAGGATATCTGCTGACAGTGATAAAATGGAGAATAATGCCAGATTTATTCTGCTGTCAGCATCAATCAAATGTTTGCTGCACCTGCGGTGACAGAAATGCTGTCTATATCTGTAGAGCATTTTTTTTCCTTTTTTTCCCCACCTGTCAATGTGCTGTTGGAACAGAATGTACAAGCATTGGCATATCAAGATTATTTCATCTGAGCTCCGTTCTATTCATTTGAATAGAATTGTGCCTGAATGAATGCATAATCTGGCGTGATAGCATAAGACAGAAGTGGAAGAAGAGGGTATGTGCTGCGGTAGCTCAGCACTTTATCTGACAGTATATATACACCTGCTCTGAATATAATTTCAATGCAAATGGGCTGGTGTTGCAGTCAACCATCAGGAAGGGAGTGAGTGTGTGTTTAAACAATAATGGCTGGGTTGCATTTAAATTCACATCCATTGAGGGATAACAATATAATCTTCTTCCCCAACAGCTCTGAAACAGCTGTTTGGGCTCTTTGTGTGTGTAAGTACACATCCTCATCCACGTGCATGTGTATTTTATTTATTTATTTATTTCACGGATGAGTGTGAGTGGGCGACTGCTGCTGCAGCTCCTTGTTGCTATGGTGACAGCTGAACTTCAGGCCGAGGTTGAGGCTTCTACTGTATTTGAAGTAGATGCTGTTGCATAAGGCAAAGTATAACAGAGATTCGCACCATGCAAGGCAATTACTGTGCTCTTTCTGGAGTGTGTGTGTTTGACAAAAGAGCAATGTGTGGACTGTGCCATGCTGAGGCTGAATATTTTATAACTTTTTCTGTATAGCAGGAAAAGTCGCATACATGTCATATTTTACACTGCAGAGTCATCATTTTTATGTAATGACTATTTACTGTTACATAAGTCAGTTATAAGAAGCAAAAATGAATACTGACCCCATCACATTGATTGATACAAAAGAAACACCCTTCAGAAATGTCAAAAGTGCTAATGTTGCATAGTGTGTCCTCCAGAGGGCGCTCTGCAGCTTCCCTGTTAGAAAAACAGGGAAGCTGTTTGTTTATATGAAGTAAACAAACAGAATTATCTAACCTTTTCTGTATCTGAGGGAGAGAACAAAGAAAATCTGCCAATATGTCGAAATAACAAATTACTAGTAATTTTTAAGCCACCAATAATGGACACGTTGGTCTTAAAAATTCAACATCAGCAGGGCTGTAATATTAATGATTTCTTTGTTTGCACAAATAAATGAAAACAAGCTAAACAGACTTTAAATTTAGATTTTTTTTTGTTGTTGTTGTTATTTTAAACATTAGTATCTGGCCAGAATTTTTCTCTATCATCATCTCTAATATTAAAAAGAAAAATAGCCAAAAGTTAAAAGACTGAGAATGCATCACATTTGCACTATGTTGATTATTATCATTATTATTATTTTATTCTTGCATTATTTTTACTTCACATATTACTGGCACCTTAAAGGAATGACAAACATCATTTGATTTTTACTGCACTAAATTTACTAAGTCAATGCTTAAAGACAGACTGGGGTAGAGATTAAAGCATCACTATAAAATATCAGCTTGTGTTCACTAAAAAGCTGGTGAAGAGTGACTGAAACTGGTTGAGGGACCACATCCTGGATATAATATACCAATTTATTCCACTAACAGCCTGTCCCAGCTCTGCGCTTGATTTCCCTCTGATCGGTCTAAAATGAGTAATTAAAACATGTTTGCATGCAGAAAAGGCCAGTGGAGATTTAAAAAAAAAAGAAAAAAGGATACACTGTGGCTAGCAATGTGTTAAACTCAGTACGGCTCAAAATGTGTGTTCTTTTTTTTTTTAATGAAATGAAATAAATATTATAAGACCTACTTACCACTTCTGAACTTGCTTGATAAATTATACAAGAGTTGTTTGCATATCTGCTCCATTTACTATGCAAGGAATATGATTTATTTATTTATTATCTCTTTGATTGTTTAGGTTTGCGCTCACGTAGATAGAATCACACTTTGTGCATCCTACATGCCTGTTTGGTTGTTTCTTTGTATTTTTATGCTTCTTCCGCAGATGTGCAGCAGTAATTAGTGAGGGAGATTTTATGTTGTGCTGACTCAAACAGAGGCAGGTCATTAGACTGACAGCAAGACCGCACAATGAGGCTAATTACCACCCTTTGCCCTGAAGACACATTCAGATTCTCTCATGTTCATAAATACTTTTACTAGAAGATCTCCAGACGCAGCCCTATAAACCTACCGAAGTTTGTTGTATACTGGAGTTTGGTGCCAGAAGGTGCAAAGAGAACATCCCTGCAGAAAGCTGCCATGTTTCGGGCCGCCTCTTTAGAAAACCCAGTAACTGGCACAGTCAGTGGATGCCTGGTGACCAGAGAAAGAATGAACGCTTTCATTGGAGTCCAAGTGCATGTTTTTTCTTTTTTTTTTCCCTCTGTGCTGTGTAATGAGAACCTGGGGGGAAAAGAGAAAAAAACAAAACAATAGACAATTACAATCTTGCCACAATCTCATTGTTGAATTTGCAATTAATTGCTTTCAGAGCAAAATCTCCTAGTACACTCTCAGCTGTCACTAACAACACTTTGTTAAAGAAGCTAAAATTCTGACAAAAAATTAACAGTGTAGTTGTACTAGTTAAGAACAAGCTTTTAGGGACATCCAGTTATTTGCTTTTGTGATTAGAAGAGAAGATTAATGCATTGCTAGTGCAGGTAGGCTATGGTTAGCTTAGCTTAAGGACTGGAAACAGATTTTAGAATTGATAAAGCGAATCTTTTAGATAAATCTAATCACTGAAATGATGAGCTAGCCTCTTTTCAAAGCTCTCTTAAAGAATAGGTTGACATTTTGTTCAATACTCTTTTGCTAGCTGTCAGACAAGAAAATTGATGCAACTCAAATATGAAGCTATTGCTAGCTTTTAAGCTATTAGAATTATAGAAAAAATAGCAAATTCTTTGTGATGTTATAGAAACAATGATGTTTACATAATACCAGAGGCTGGATCTGTAAATGATATAGATGGGAACAAAAGTTGTGCCTACAGCTTCAAGGTCCTTTCAGGACCAAGGGCTAATGAAGATTGCCGTTTGCTGTCTTTTTTCTTTTAAGAAGAATCATACAAGTTCAAATTTGAGTAACATTTTTTTGTTTTCATCTACCATTAATGTAGTCTCTAAAAAAGAAAAAAGGTGAAGATTTCTGTTTTATGATTTTCTGTTTGTTGTCCAATCGTAGTCCGAGTAACAGACCAGTCATGAATGAGCAGGTTTCGGTTGCAAGAGATATGTTGTTGTCTAAATGCTTTGGATAACCATCAGCTACCATCTAATGAGGATTTGGGTTTTTATTAGCCTTTAAAAATAAACCCGCTTCTGTAAACACAGGTGGGTAGATAAAAATGGAAACTGTGGTCCAGATGTGGCTACTCTTAAGGCCATAGTCTCAGATTGCTCCAACGTGACATTTCATACAAATCTCGATCCTTTGCTTCTTTTGAGTATTTGAGTCATAAATTACAAAAGAGTAGTAATTATTTAATCAAATTTATTTTTTCATACCCTTGTCTCTGTCAGTGTTTTTCTTAGGCATAAGTCTCAAGCATACCTGATATTCTTTATAATTAAGGTACAGTTATGCTATGAATGGAGCCATCCAAGCCATGTTGGTTATGTAATAACAATAATGACATTCGTGTTCTCGGGGGCATTTTATATCGTTATGCACTCATTAGCGCACCCCTAAGTGCTCTACTAGTGCTCTCCAATGTTTTTCTGTGTGAAACCCTTTTCTGGATACTAGTATTATTCTCCATTTTAGGCTAACGATGATGATCTGTTACCTTTTTTAATTTTTTCACACACTCACATAATCTTGTTATCGTCTGTCTAAAAGCCTTTGAACTCTGTTACTGTCGTTAAAGTTGTTTTAAATTATGTAAATGAAAGTAAGAGTCATCGTTTTTTGCCTGCAGAGTTGTTTTTGGGAGATGCATTTATTGTGTTTTAACACATCATAAAACTTGGTGTGGAGAAAGAACTATAGTAGAAATCCCAGAGCTATTGACGTCTGTCCCCAACACAGATGTTTTGGACAGATGTTTGAGACTTGCATGCTTTTTTTTGCTTAAAAGAAAATGACTTAAATGATTTTCTGTGCATTAGATAACTATTTCAGATCTACTACTACTATTGACTCTTGTGCACAATGCATGAAAACTAATATCTTTGTGTTTATTCAGGTACTGAAGATCAATCTTATCGGCCACAGAAAACGGATTCTGGCCTCATTGGGGGACCGGCTACACGAAGACACCCCACAGAAACCTCCACGGGCCATCTCCTTAAGGGTGAGTGGGTCTCTGCGCGTTGACAGTGTGCTGTTTTACCCATTACAGTATTGAGCAATATCTTAACCAAATAGGATTCAAATGATCATGACTCTATAAGACAATAGTTCCCTTCCCAGATGGCTCTCTATTTCTCTGAGGGAAATTCAGCCTCCCCACTGCTGCAGTTACCACCTAAATGATTACCCAAATCTCTCAGAGAGGCGCAAAATGGCCATCCCACATCCCACCACCGTTTCCTCCCTGCTGATTTGTCCTGGATGCTACTCACAATGAATTGGCTTTCCCTCTCCCATCACAGCTACGCTCCTATATCTCGGTTTTGTCAAATCCAGAGAAAGCCTGAAAATAAAAATATTACAACAATAATCATTGCTAGTTTCCAGGGAAAAAGTGTTTGTTTGGCTCCTTTGATAAAGTTTTAAATGCTTAACTGTTAGTTTTAGCTTCAGCAGTATAGGATGTGGTATTGCTTGAATGTGTATTAACCATTTTAAAGGGCATTGTAAGGTCCACATTTCAAGACATATAAAAGAGAAAAACGTTCCAAACCAGAGCAAGCAAATAGTCTAGTCTGAAACTACACTTTTGATTTCAGTCCTAATTTCACAAAATTCCGTAAAGGTGTTACATCCATGTGTAATTAAAGCAAAGTGGGATGATACTGAATGGCTCAGTATTGGGAAAAATGATGTATTCAAGCCCCTTTTCTTCCAGTGTGTGAGCAAAGGGCTTTGTTTCCTCAGTAATCCTGCACAAACAAGGGCAGACAGTTTTGTGTGATGGACAAAATTGGCAAAGGAACACAACAAAACTTTAGACAACAACTGAGATGCAATGCATGAGCTTACACAGGCAAAAAAATATTAACAAGCTTCTTCAAGAGTCTTCTCGTACAGTATCAGCTGAAAGTGAACAGCCTCTCAGCTGAAATAACTGACCTTTTACTTTGTAAGACTCTTGTGCCAATGGAAGTTTTAATTCTTTTGGGGATTTGAGTTTCTGCTTAAGTTTGAAAACCGCTTAAATGAACATCATTTTCCACTTTAAGGATTTAGCAAGTGCTTTTGGTTAAAGTGACTTACACTGAGCAGGCAAGGGTTCACTGTTGTGATTAAGGGCACTGATGGAGACCTCCTGGTAACAGGACACCGCCGTTCGTCCTCAAGTTCGCAAAGTGGTTTTAGGTAGTCAGCAGAAAAGCATCACTGTAGCTGAAAAATGTAATGTGACACATTGTATGGACTTGCCCTAGTTTTCCACTTGCAGCGGGACATTATAAAAGAATGTATGAAACCTCCCTTGCTCCCTTTAACCCGTCTCAATCTGCCCACACCTGTTTTGCACCAGGAGCCCGGAGGAAACCACACTCCTCCACAGCTCAGCCCATCGGTAGGCCAGGCAGCGTACACAGCAGGGGTCCCGGGTGGATCTCTGGACGTTCAGCACCTCATGATGCAGGCGGACGCCCGGCGCAGGCAGCGCAGCAATGACAACTACTTTGAGGACGTGCCGCGATCCAAGCTGGAGCGACAGATGGCTCAAGTCAGCATGGTGAGGAAGGGAGGAGAGGATGGAGGGATGAATGAAGATGGGAACTGGGAGAGAGGGATGGACTCCAGGGGTGTATTATGAATGGTCATAATCATAGATGAAGACCTGGCTGGTCGAATACATAAGCATTCTGACAATCGCAGTAAAAGCCAAAATATAACACTGAATAGAATTTAATACGTCTCATCAAAATCTTTTAAGGGTTATTGTGTGGCTCACTGTTGGACAGTGATGATTGTCACGTAATAAGAAATAGCAGAAAACCTCATTTTGATACCAAAATGTGTTTCTTTATGTAAAGTAATATAAATGCAATTTTGATTTTAGGTACAGAAAAATAAGCTTCATGGCAGGCATTTTGTAATCAGGACAGTGGTATATATCTTAATTACATGTTTGATAGTAATCAAATGACAGTCTTTAAAATATGAGATGGGAGGTAATAATATTGTCTGCTTAGTTTTTTTTTAACATAAGTCATCATTAATAATCTGCAGCAGACCACCTAAGCAGTCTTTGCTGCATAGACGTCACTTCACTAGAAATATTATACATATATTAATTAGTGTGCTATTTAAAGGCAAATGGGTGCAAGATATTCTTTTTTTAAAGAAATCTTAAATTGCTTGTCTAAAATACACAAAAGGTGTTTCTTTAAAATCTTCTTTATTTAATCATTTATTGCTTCAAACTTCAAAATAAATAAGATCTAAGAAAAAAGCATCTCGTCCATTCAGCCGCTTGTAATCTCATGTGAAATGCTAAATTAGAACATTATGGCTTTCAGTCAGTAACAGCACAGTGATTCAGAAACATGCCGGCTTACATCGGAGGCAGCAGCAGCTGTGTTTTGGTTCAGTATGATTGGGGTCTTTTGGTGTCTCCGTGTGAATCAGAGAGCCCATCATTGCAGACTAGCACACGGTACGCTTGCCCTGATAAATCCCTTTAAGTGTGTGTGCGCGTCACAGTGTATCCCCCCCTTTTCCAACAACAAATCTCTGTTGAATCATCTCCGCAAGAATAGAAGGACAAGTGTTAGAGGAAGGAGGAAACATCCTTATTCTGTGTCATTACCCTTTTTCTCTGGCTGTCACAATGTTTCTATGATTGGTTACCGCAAACGTTTCTCACGCCAGCTCTTCCCTCACCGTCTGTTTTCACTCTCCTTGTTTCCTCCCCAGAGAACAATTACTGGAGCTCACTTCTTCTAGACACATTTGGCCATTAAAGTGGTAAACTACAAACTTTTACCGACTAAATATTTTTAATCATCTCTCTCAGAAGGGAAAAACTGTTTAATGTGGCTAAACTGGTGGCATATAGCATAGAATTGACCGCCGCGGACTCTGTGGAAAGGTTAATCCCTGAGCTGTTTAGTCAACAGTTTTTGCATTGGAATAGAAGATCTCACCTCTGCAGTCCATCAGGCTTTCGCCAAACAAAAACAGTCAGATGTGAACAGACACATAAAAATGCAGTGTTTGGCAGAGGATGTGTGAAAACCTCCTCAGGCAAAAAATCATCTGGTTTCATTTATAAAAGGAGGACTCAAAAAAAAAAAAACAGGTTTGTTATCCTGAGACATTCAAGGATGAAGGAATGATTTGGGCATTTTCTTTTTGTTTAAATAAAAATGAAAAGCGGTGAGCGGCTGAGCTGAAGCATGAGAACATGCAGGAGCTGAGCATAATTCATCCAAGTTTGATTTCCTTTTGGATGCTCTCCATAGCATGTCCCCTTGATGGCGTGTCCGATTCAGTCATGAAAGCTGTTGTATTACCAACTTACACACATTTATCGGGTCAGCACGGGATATGCAGCGCAGACCACAGCGTCGTGCCCTCGTCTTTTAGTCCTGTGTAATCCCGACATGCAATTGCTTGTGATTTCAGGCCGGCGAGTGGTGTGAGCCAATCACGTTGCGTCCGCCAAACGAGGCCACCTCATCCACTCCGGTGCAGTACTGGCAGCATCACCCCGAGAAGCTCATCTTTCAGTCCTGTGACTACGAAGCCTATGTGAGTCATACCCTGCACTTCACATGTCGTTGAGCATTCTTAAATTTTCCTTATTTATTGATCAGTTGATCCATAAATTGTCTAAAAAAACCAAGCAGATTTGTCTAAATTTTTTCCTACCAATCGAAAACTAATCATAATCTTTGCTGATTGGTTTGTGGGTTAACTGACTAAATGTTTCGGTTCTATTTGAATGCTGTCAATTCCTACTGCAGGTAACATTATTAAAGATCAGTGACCCTCAGCTTCACCTCTCAGTCAATACTGCACTCGGTTATTCTCAGTACTTTGGTAAATTTAGACCTTTGCCAGTTACATAAAGGATGTTACATATCCACGTTACCACAGATACAGCCTTGCACCTCTCACAGGTTACATACTGAGCTTCCAGGCTGAAGTGATTACTTACTTGGTAAACAGAAACCAATTTGCCTTTTGCTTTCAGAAACACTGAGAGGCATTATAAATGGATCACTTAGATTGGCTGCTTTGATGGCAGTGAGATGAAGACAGAGTAGTTTAGGCTTGGTTATTATGTAAGAGAGGGGGGAAAAGAAGCTGGGAAATTAAATCCGAGTTTGATGTCTAATTTGAATAAAAGCTGGAAAAAATTAGATAGAGGTAGTAAAAAAGAGGCGCAAGAAGTTTCCCAAGAGTGTGTCATCCCTCAGTTAGAAGCCCACCCTCCTTATTTTTTACACCTTAGAAGATTGATAGCAGAAGCTTGGACCATTAGGCTGCCAACAGTTGTATAACTACACAAGCAATGTGTTTGGGAAAATGGGAGGAATGCACGACGGGCGGGCCACCGGGGAAAAATGGTGGTGGTGCTTTCGTGGAGCCGTTTATGACAACATCTCTAATGCTATCTGTCCCAGGACAACAGGCTCCAGAAAGCTCAGAGAGTGAGATAAATGAGGGAGAGCCTCAACAGAGCGCCAGGCAGAGCGCTCAGTGTGAATGCTGGCAAGGTGACGCGAGCTGGAGAGCGAATAAGAATAAATTAGATGGATAAGACACCGAAGGGGACCGCATTGTATTTGTTTTAATAAAAAATAGAGGAATTGCTAAAAAAAAATAAATAAAAAAGAAGCTAGTGCAGAACAAGAGATGTATCAGCGATGTTCTCATTTCCAGCTCAGGCTCTAAATAAACAAAATTCTCTCTACTTTCAGCGGCTCCTCGCATAACATTGCAACTTTATTATGTCAGCTTTACAACTAGATTTTGAAATTATTATCCGAAGTTATTAGAGATCCTTTTCCCCGCAAAACCCTGCAGACATTTTGACATTATTACCAAACATGCAACATCATTAACAGCCAATATGATCTCAGCACAAACTGCCTACTCTTTCTTATTAATAAAAAAAAAAACTTTGAAGATACAAAAAAACAAAATGTCTTTGAGTAACACTCAGGCTCAGACACGAATGTTTTGATATGTCGCTCTTTCATATGGGTCACCTGCTCAGCCTGCTCATGTTCCTTTGTATTTTGTAGGAAAATGGGAAATGGGGCAGAAATTTACTGTAATATGTGGAAACACAAATGGGAACACAGTATATAAGGCAAATAGAGTGTACAATTCTAACAAGCTTCAAAGTCAATATTTGGTGTGACCACCTTTATTCTTCACAGCTTTCGTCTATGTCTATAAGTAGACTTCAAGAATAGTAGTTCTCCAGGCTTGTTGAAGGACATTCAAAGCTCCTCTTGGGGATGTTGACAGCCTTTTCTGTTCTATGTCAAGATGGTCCCACACCGCTTCGGTAATGTTTAAGTCTGGGCTCTGATGAGGCCAATCCATGACTGACAGTGTTGCATTTAGCATTTTTTTAATCCACAAATGGACAACTAGTGTGTGTGGGATCACTGTCCAGACATATTCATGACACATCACTCCATAAGACCTGTTGCCACAAATTTTCAGTCCAGTTCTCGTGTAATTTGGGATACCTCAGCCTTTGCTCCTCGTTTCTCATTTCTTAAGAACTTGACTTTCAGGTCCTGTTCTTCTGCTGTTGATAGTTTTTGGGCCTGAAACTTTTTCTTTTGTCCTCTACTTGTTTAGTTTTCTTAAATTCTTTAGAACACAATGGAAACCGTGTTGAGATACACCAAGTTTTCTGCTTGGAGCTCTTTGAAAATCACCTTGTTGGTGCAAAATACTCTTTCTTGTCTTTCAGACAGTGTTTGAAAAATCCTTGACATTTACAGATTTACACAGAAAGAAGAACAAATCATTTGTTTGTGACAGGCTCCTATTAATGAAAGATAAAGATAGCAAATAACCCATTTTAAATGTTAAGTTGTCTGCTGTGTGAAGACAACACTGACTAATTCCTTGCATTGGGTGCCTTTTTTGTGCTTGAATCATTCAAAGGTCAGTATTAAGTGGATTAATTGGAGATAAATTATATGAATTTCAGGAGTGGGACCACACCTCTGAACACGTCCCTTCCCGGTTCTTATCTATATACAGGGGCGCCGTAAAGAGGGGGAAGGTTAGGACGATTCTAAGGGCCCAGGCTGAGGAAGGGCCCAGAAGACCACATCCCTTTATTTTCTTATTTCTTTTCTCTTTTTAATATATACATTAAATGTGGGCCCCTCCTACACATAGTGTATTTTGTCTACTTTGACCATATATTTAATAATATTTAACAAATAATGTATTATAATAATGTACTGTTTATGACACACCCCTCCCTTTCGCAATGATTCGTTCCGCCTGTCCGTCCAAGCTACGGTCGCTAGCATAGCGTCTCTTGCTATGATGCAGCTCAGACAGTGACAAACGCAGGCATGTCGCATCATACAGAGTATGTTTATTGGGTTAAATTTTATCTGTGAAAAATGTAGAGGGCCCAGAAATTTTGGTTTCCATAGGGCCCAGAATTTCTGGCGGCACCCCTGCAAAGTACCATCTCCTCAGGCAATGC
>VUQR01035803.1:2283-18391 GCA_015108515.1 Hemichromis elongatus
AACATCACTCCTTCTAATGCTCCAGGAAGAGAGAGGCCTCGAATCAAAAGAATTAACAACATCACATAGGGGTAGGTAGCTGTGACGTATACCACCTGTGGGAAAAAAAGCAACATTTGAGGGCATTAAAACGTTTACTCCATATGTACTATATATATCTACTGTACATGTGTATATAGTCATTGACCGCATTTCTGCAGCTTGTACAAACACCTTTCCTGTAGACCTGACTCCTCTCCAGATACAAAAGTAGCAGATTATCCACATAGCGATGAGGCAAAACAGCACCTCCCATCGGATGCTGCCTATGTCCTCAATGCCCCCTGAGATTGCCAGCAGTCGTCATCTAGAAGTAAATGAAATGCAGAAAGTACAATTAAGCAATTAAAAATATAAATAAACTCTATCTATCTATCTGTCTGTCTGTCTGTATGTCTGTATGTATGTATGTATGTATGTCTGTATGCACTTGGTATGTTTGATTATCTAAATACACATACTTCCAAAATTCAGTGGCTGCTGAAGTCCAGTTTGTCTGGTTGGTCCAGTGAGGAGTGTCATTTTTTGTTGAAAAGTCTACACAGTCACCCGAAAGGATGGTGAGAAAAGTGGCCAGCCAATAGTTTAAACTACCTAAAAGTATGACTCTGAGACAAAGATGGAAAATCGACATAAGTACCATAAACCAGCATGCTATACAATCAGTGCATTTTACCCGTGTTCCAGTAGTTGTTGCAGGAGGCCCAGGGGAGCTGTGAGCTGAAGGTGAACATGAGGTAGAGCAAAGCCCAGGACAGAATGATGATGTAGGTCATACAGCTGTAGATGGTGATCAGTTGTCCACCATAGCCAATGCCTGAAAGGCCACATTTATAAGCAATTTCCATTTGACTCAGACTGTTTGTTGTTTCCTTTCTTTCTGATTAAATATTTGTGTTAAGGAGCAAAAGTTTTACTCTTTTTTGTGATTTTTGCTAACTATTGAATTTATTATTGTTTTAAAAATCAATCCCCACAATACGGCAAAATAAAAAAATTAATAAGGGGTATGTGAACAGTAAAACAGATGTAGAGGATTATAATTTAAAAAATCCTTATTTTTATACAGAACCCCTAATGACTTTGATTTTTTTTTTTTAATAAAATATCAAAGTCAGCTTTGGATAGTGAAAGAATGAGATCACAGATACAAACACTGGAAATGAGCTAGTAGCTGGCTAGTTTCTTAATTACAGTGAGGAGTAGGGTAAGGAGTTCAATCATCTGGGAGGGGCTTAGAGTAGAGCTACTAATGCTTCACATTGAAAAGAGACAGCAGAGATGGTACGGGCATTTGACTGCCTCATGGAAACTTCCTGGGTAAGGTGTTCTAACTACGTCTTTTGGCTGGCAAGGGATTTCTCACAGATAAGCCTGAGGCAGTGGCTGAACCTTGATAAGATTACTCGTAAAATGTTACCAGTAATCTGTTTTTGTTTTCAGTTGTGGCATCAACTGTTAACTTCATTGTTAGTATAACCACAGAATAAATTTAGTATTAACTAATGCTGTTGTGCAACCCTGTGACTCAAACTAGTCATTTCTAGAAAATGTTGCATGCTGTTTTTGTTATAGTAAAGATCTGAACTGCTTACCTTCTGCTAGTGGGCACAGCTTCCTCCAGCATGTTATGCCACCTTCCTGGGTGAACTGCCCTATGGTTGTCTCCAGCAGGAACACGGGTACACCACAGGTTACCACAAATACCAGATATGGCACCAGGAATGCACCTGAATTTATAACACAATACAGAAAAACACACACTTCTGTCCAGTTTCTGGGTAACAGCAACAATCTAAAACGATAAATATGGACCTGACATATGGTTTTGAATGCAAGCAAAAAAGCTGCCCAGGAACTCAATAGAGCAGAGTTTATTCATCTTCCTTATGATTTGAGGGACTCAAGGTGCTGCAAATCCAGAATTGAAGAAAAATTGGAGGAGAGAATGACTAAGTCTAAGGTCATCTCATAACCTAAAATGGTAAAGATTTTACTGTTTTTATTTTCAATGTGTTCACCGGCTGAAATATATTTTTCTTCTTTTAACTTAACTTCATCTTCTTTGAATCCTCGCCATCTAAACAATTCAGAGAATGCCATCTGTTTGAAAGGGTTTAACCTTAATCAATGTTAAGTGAAAAGCTCATCAAATACTTATCTTTTTATGTGGTAGTGCATTATTGCTTAGCACTTTAATATGCAATAACATAGAATAAATATCTTATAAATATATTAAGTGAATTAAACGTAAGTGTTTGGAGTGCTGTGAGCGTGTTGTATGCTTACCCCCTCCATTTTTGTAACAGAGGTAAGGAAACCGCCACACGTTCCCAAGGCCGATAACATTTCCCGCCCCAGCAAGGAGATACTCCATCTTATTTCCCCAGTGTCCTCGCTCCTCCATCTCTGACTGCATGTTTCTTTGTGCATATTTTCTTTTCATCATATCAAAACAGTTCAGGGTGCAAACGATGATGCCTCTGTGCTTGGTGGTCCGGTCATCACTGCCTTTATATTCTCTGTGTCATGGTTCTGGGTCATTCTGACCCAGCATTTTCAGTTTCTTAGGTTTTCTTTGGCATTCTTCTGTATTATGATTTATTTCTGATTCTTTAGTTATCCTGTTGTGATCATTATTATTATTCTATGTTTCAGTTTATTCTGGTTTAGGGTTTTGTTCTTAGGTTGTGTGTATTGAGCCCTCATGTTTAGTATAGGTTTAGTTTGGTGCTTAGTCTTCTCTGTCCGTGTGTCCCCTCTGTGTAAAGTCTGTGTTTCCTAGTTTTTGTCTTGGTGAATGATTTCCAGTTTTATTTTAAAGGGGTATGTCTTTTGTCAGTGTGTCTAGCTTTGCTCTCCCTGTCTCGTTAGCCCTGTGTCTCCCTCCTGTTTACCAGTCTGTGATTACGCCCCAGTGTATTTAAGCCCCGTGTTTCTTTGAGTCAGTGTCGCGTCGTACCATCAGATTATGCCTGTCTGGCTCAGTTTGTCTTTTTCTTAGTTTTGGTCAGTTTTGTTTGTTGCCAGCAATAAAGCTGTGGTTTTTGAATTGCATTCTATTTCCGAGTCCTACAATTGGATCCTCACCTCCGCCTGCCCGCACACAGAGCCCTGACACTCTGGCAATTCTGTGTTGAGTAATGAGCAACTGCGCAATCAGTTAATAAGTTTTCAATGAAAATATTGCCTGATACCAGACTGATATAGAATTTCAAAAGAATAACAGTAACAAACAAACAGTGGTTTTATGTACAACTTTGGTTTGGAAGCTTTCACCTTTAACCAAGTCGCTCTGGAGATGTCCTGTTCTATGTTTTTCATGTCTTCCTCTCAGATATAATTGACAACAATTTGCATTGAAGTATGGCATCATTAACATGTGCTGAATTAATATGCCATATGTAAATTCATTTTTAATTATTTTATTTATTCAAACATTACTAAAGTAAACTATTAGTTAATAAATTAATTAAAAATAAAAACACCAATTTTAAATAAATATTTTAAAATGAATTATTAAACCATTAATAAAAAGCTAATTCAATAGATAATGTTATAGCCAGAGATGGGCAGTAACACATTACAAGTAACGCATTACTGTAATCCGATTACCTTTTTCAAGTAACGGGTTAAGTGATTACTTTTGCAAAAAGTTAATTAGATTACTGTTACTTTCCTGTAAGCACGCTGCGTTACTGTGTTACTAAACCATGATTTTGTTTGCGAGAATGTCTCATGACAATGACGTAAGTGCGTTAGAGCGACATGACCGCTGAGTCTTTGATTTTATTTATTTTCTGCTGTGTTTTACTTGCATCTGTTTGAAAGAGTGAGTGTAAACACAAAAAACTATTTTATTTTATGCTGGAATATGCAGAAAATAGGTTTAAATGATAAACAAATTTTTTCCAGTTAGAGAATGTTGCATATAATAAAATTTTTATCTTGATTCATAAAGTTGAAAGATCAAAACTAATGAAACAAGTTTTAAAAATAGACTTTCTTATTTGATTACAGTTTATATGATGGATTATGCAATAAAATAGAATTGGGCTCAAAGATCTGTTGCTTTATTTCCAATTCAGGTTGTGTATCATTTTTTTTTAAAGTAACTAAGTAACTAATTACTTATGAAAAATAATTAATCAGTAATGGGATTACTTTGAGGGGGAATAATCAGTAATTATTTACTGATTACTTTTTTCAAGTAACCACCACTTGTTATAGCTAATATCATAGTTAATCCGTTAGCTATCAGAACAGGGAAATAGATTTTTAAATGAGGAGTGGAATCACCATTTTCAATGTCAGAAATAAATCTGTGGCAGGGCATGGTCTGTGTTGCAGGGAAGGTAGACACACATGCGTGACATCCGCAATCACGCCTCAGTGGCTTAAAGTATGCATGTAAAAAAGCAACTGTAAAAATAAAGAATGCTCAAACGTGCTCGGGTCTGTTGTGGAATATTCACAAATCTTTGATTTTTGAATCCATTTACTGCTTTCTCTTTTTGCCAGGTGTGGGTAATGAGCAGGCCTAAACGCGAGACTCTTCAGGAAAAGAACAGTGAGTTTATTTACAGTGAGGCAAAGGGTAAACAGGTCTCTACAAAAGTGCAGTGGCTCCAAACAGTGCTCTCTCCCAAATCCCAAACAGTGCTTGTGGCTGCGCAGTGAAAACAGCGATTTCCAAACAATCATTATTTATAAAGCACATTAAATTACAACAGCAACGTTGACCGAAGAGCTGTACAAAAATACAAAATAACTAGTAAAATAACTCATATTGTATTAAAAGCCAGTGAATACAAATGTGTTTTAAGATAAGATTTAAAAAGATTGACAGTAGGAGCCTGTCTGATGTGTAGGGTAAAATATTCCACAGTTTAGGCGCCATGACCCCAAACGATTTAAAGATTACCCTTTCTGCCTCAGAGATCCGCTTCAGCTTACAACGTTATCCTGGTTTTCTGTAGATCAGTAGTTGGAGACATTTGATAAGCAGTGATCAACAGTCTTGATCCTGGAGGACACAACTATAATATCACGGATGGATGTTTAAATCGAAATGGGTATACCAGTTTGTATGCATCTATGAAGGTCTGCACTGTCTGTGTCTGCCCATGGAGGGGTACGAACAATCTCATACCGGGTCTATGACTAGACTGTAATTGCAAGACAAGATTAGATGGTGACGATCTAGACTAGAAATGGAGCTAAACATTCTCTAAAAAACAAAGGTAATTAAAATTAGGTGCACAAATATTCACCAAAATAACTAGGAGTTGACATAGTTTCTCCACAACCATTACAAATCTGTTATTCATATATCAGATATAGTGTTGGTGGCCTTAAATTAAATATTTTTATGGATAAGTATTGTTAGGTCCTGCTCCTCGCAGGCCTCGCTGGTAACAGAGATTTTTCACCCATGAACAGAAGAAGATAAACAGCTGGATCCATTTTCACTTGCAAGGGAAGCATCCAGAATCAGGTCCAGGAGCCGGAGCTCCTTACCTGCCCCTAAGCCAACTCCAAAGAGTCAGAGCTCTCCTGCGGCCTTTATTGACACACAGTTTCACAAACACACCTACTACACATATGGTCACAAAAGGTTACAGCAGTGTGTCTGTGTGCGTGTGTGTGTGTGTGTGTGTTAGCCAAAAAGAAGGAACACAAAAAGCCAAGAAACCGCAGGTCAACTTGAGCAAGCATACCCCATGTGTTAAGACTTTTGTCTTCGCTGTTTTCTGTAGCAGACTCCTCAAGGACATGTATAATAGCAGGTAGTCTATCAAGTACTGTATGGCAAGCTATATGAAGGCAAGCCCACCTTATCTCCCTCAGCCGTTGAAGCTCTCTGGATGTTCCAGCATACAAGTCTTTCTGTGTGTCGAGCCACTTAGTGTGATCATAAGAGCCAGACATGTATACATACAATCTCTGCAACAACATAAAAAACATTCAGCTTCTGTGTCAACAAGAACAAGATTAAGACTATCAGCATAGCAATGGACATAAAAGGCCTGCTTGGCCACTTCCATGCAAGCTTGAATGCTTGGCACTCATGACAAAAGTACCATCGTTCACAGGTTGGGTCTGTGACTCAGCAATTTTAGTTAATTTTAGTATTCGTGGTTACTCATGTTATATTGAAAGAATGTTACGTTCTAGTATTATCATTAGTTTGCATTGAGTTTTAAGTCAAGATTAGGTTCTTCTATGTCGCCTTAGTTATGAGTCTCGTTGTCAGTGTTTTACTTTCAGTTATGCCTGTGCGTTTGTCTCTGCATGTTCTATGTTCCTATTGTCTAGCTGGTGTTGCCATGTCTATGTCTCTCCATGTTTCCTTTTTTATTTTTAAAAGTCTGGTGTGTCCGTGTTCAATTTGTTTTGTTTTACTTCTCCTGTTCATTCCATTATGTTCATTCCAGTCAGCTGTTTCCCCATGTGTTTCCACTTCCCCTGATCACCTTCTCCGTGTATAGTCTGTGTGTTTTAGCTTTATTTTTGTATTCATTTTTATCCAGCCATAACAAAGAGCTCCCTGTTTGGCAAACCCAGTTTCGTCTCCTTCCGTGTCCACACTTGGGTCCTCCTTCTCACTCCCACACAGTCTGTATCCCCTTCTAAAGACTGTGACACCATCATATAATTGTCCAATTAGATTACTTTTGTTGCCCGGGCCGTATCTGTCAAATACTTTGTCCTGCAGCATTAAGGTGGTCTGCAGATTCAAAATGCAGAAAGCTCACGCTTACAGCTCCTTTACAATAGTATCTCAGCACAAAAGAGATGTGTTCCTTCTTTTTTGTGTCTTTAGTTTCATCTGCTATTATGGATATAATTCTCTCCATTGTTTGCCATAAGTAACCTATATTTGACAACAGCATAATAAAACTGGAAATTCAGTTTTTGGTGTTGCACCCCAATATTTTTAGCAGCCCCAAAATGGCCACTCCTATGACAAAATTCTGAAGGTGCCACTGCTTCAGGTGTGGCTGGACTGGTCCATCTGCTCTTGATTTAGAGATGTTTGTTTTAAAGAAAAGAAAAATATAGAACTTCAATTATTCAATTACACCAGAGATTTACGATTAAAATCAGACCTTTACATCTAATGGATGATCCAGGCCCTTTAATTTGTGGTGGGAACAGGGCTGGACTGGAATAAACCGACCCACCAAGTATTATAGAAAAAGAAATAAAGCCTTTGAATGCAAACAAACACTGTTGTGACAGTGACGTAAACTGTCTTGTGGGTATATATGTATGATTTCTATACATTTTACATCAGATGACCTCTTTGGTTGCAAGATTTAGAAAATTATTTATGAAAGCGAGACATTTTAAATGAGAATAAGAGAGAAAAGTATTTTTTGTGCCCCCCCTTTCCCTACTAATTCCCGACTTGGCCCCCTGGCAAAACTTTGCTAGATAGACCCGCCCCTGCACAGTTACCAGCTCTCAGCTACACAGAAAAGGATCCTGGTGTTATTTGTGACTCAGAAACAGTTTATAACTTCCTTCAACTCATTCATGTCACCTAAAAGGTAAACCTGTTTCTCCATCACCTGTTCAGCTCTGATGACTCAGTAAGGACATCCTCTTGTTTCATCTTCATGTTTCCCTCTCACCACATACCTAAACTGATATCATGACCAACAGCTTTTAGAAGAGGAGAGCTGAGGGAGAGGGAGGGGGAGAGAATGAGAGAAGAAGAGGCAGCGTAAAGACACAGAATAACTCTAGCTTTGTGTCTTTTTTTTTCATTCTAGCTGAAGTACGGGACAAATTGCGTTCCTTTTCACCTCAATACCATTCTCTGTGTGTCTGTGATAAGATTGCTTTCACAGCCCTTGCCCAAGAAAGGCTGTAATTGGTCCAGCCCAGAGTCAATCCTGACCAATTGGCCAATCCACCACCTTTCATTGTTTATACTGTTACATTAAGAAAAACAAAACGAAAAAAGCATCAGCCCATAAAAACAAAAAATCAGCATTTGCCTGGTGGGTTCATGGCCAGTTCAGCTGTGTGTGTGAATCAGACATAATCATGAATTATCAGGCTGCATGTAAACATACCCTGTCTGCAGGGTCCCTTGGAAAACATCAACAACAACAAAAAAAAAAACATTTAAGAAAAGCATTTTCTAAAATGGCTTAAAATTCATGTCAACTAATTTTTAACATGATTTTTACATTAAACGAACACATTAGTGAACATTATCAAAGAATGTAACAGTCCTCTTCACCCTCTACACCACAGACCTTAGCCACTGCACAGAAACCTGCCATCCTCAGAAGTGTTCCGATGATTCTGCTGTCACTATTTACTCAGTCCTTACTCTGAGTCTTTTGGCCAATATTCATATTCCAGGAATATTTTGGGACTTTACTGATATGGAGCAGAACTGAAGATTCGAATGAGGGGTTAACTAGAGAATCCACATCCAAGGCTTATAAGTACACATCTTGTTTACTTTTTAAAGGTGTGGAGAGTGGGTTCCAGTCTTTCAGGCTTTTAGTCACACTTCTACACAGATCAGACACAATGAAAACTTCTCTCCCCATCTTTTCACAGCAGTGTTCACACAGAGCAACATTCATGTTTATTGTGTGTATTTTGTTTGATATGTACCATGTCAGAAAAAAAATCCTCTGTCCATTTAATGCTATGTGTAATACCTTATCAAAATGCAATAGCATTTTCCCTGTTTCCTTCTGTAACACAAACATATGTGTTCCTCTCCATCGGCCCTTAATTGCAGTTGTGGCATCAGTTGCATGGCAGGTCACATTATTGTGGAGGAATCTTGGTCCACTTTTCTTTACAAAATTGCCTCAGTTCATGGACATTTGCAGATGTTTGTTTATGAACAGCTGTCTTGAGTTCTTGCTAGAGTAATTGGTGTTTGTGCGGCTATGCTGTTTGGTTTTCTCCAAATGCGCTGCATTTCACTTTGGTCTCATCTGTCCAAAAACATTGCTCAAGAAGTCTTGTAGATTGTTCAGATGTAACTTTGTAAATATTTTTTAGAGAGAGAGGGCATTCACCTGGTAACACCTCCAAACGAGCCATACATGAACTTGTCCACTGTTTTAGTAACTGCGCTGCCTTTAACCTCATTATTTTGCTATTTTTGCAAAATAATGAAGAACGAATGAATTTCCAAATGAAGTGATATTTTTCTCTGCAGGTTCAGTATCCAAAATCACTATGATGCAGCTAAAATGGGTACAGGAGTGGAAAAAAGGATAAGACAGAGAAAGTGACATCACATTCAGCACCGAATCGTAGGTGTTACAAAGACTTTGGGATGAGATGACCATTTGTATCAGTTGAGTGTGAACTACTGCAGAAGTCCTGTGATGGGCCGCGTCTCAGTTTCCCTCTTTTGGTTTTCTAAATTTGTAAGATTAGGCTGGCACAGATGATGGAAACGCTACAAAATACAGGAAAATATTTAGTCTTAATTTTAAAGTTTTATAACAAAAAAAAGCTACTATGATTTCTATTATGTTAAAAATCATCCAGTAAACATGAAAGCCATACATTTTTGTTTAACTATATATTTAATGTTATACCACAGTCATCCCACCTGAGTTAGGGTCCCCGTCCCAGTGCCCAGCTTATACAGGGCCCATCCTGGAACAAGTAGGATGGAGGAGAGTGCCAGTATCCACCCCAGCACATATGCCCAGGATGGGTAGACGTACCACCGATTAAAGGTCAGAGGCTGGTACTCGACTAAAGAACATATAAAACAGCTCTGAGAAAACAAAAGGAGATTGCTTAGTTTGTGGAAAATTGAGTGTTGACATCTTAACGCTTAAAGCTCAACTCACCAGTGAGACCAGTGGCGTGAGGTAGAGCCAGCAGAGTTTAAAGAAATAGTTGGCTCGTGTCCCTGTCATGTCCTTTATTATGTCATACAACTTATCTACCCCTTGATAGGAGAAGAAACAAGATAAACAACATATAAAGATCACACTCTGTGTCAATGGAATTATGTGGATGAATTTTTTCCACATAAAGGTCAAATGACAGCCAAAGGAGTCATAATCAGTCATGTAAAGACTCCATTATAATGTCCTCACAAATGCCTGCAAGATTTGCTCCTAAATATGAGAACATTTCCCTGATCATGTCATCATCACAACATCATTAATGTAAGATACAAAAAAGAAGAGCACACCTACCAAATATCCAACCCAGTGCCAGAGTTTCAAACACACATAGGAAGAGGATGCAGGCTCCATTACAAGCATAGTAGTCCAACAACTGGAACACAAACATCCCTCCCTAGAGACAATGACAGATTTTTATTTTGCATGCAATTATTTTTCTCACTAAAATCAGGAAATTAGGATATGTAATGTTTAATATTTTCTTTCAGACCCACACACACATTTCTAAAACATTTTTTGGCAGTGATACATTACATACAGACCTCAGTGACCATAACAAGCTGAGAGAAGAAGCATATTAGGCAGAAGAAAAGGAGAAAAATCTCCCTTCGGCCAGCCCTGCGCAACACTTTGGGAAACATATCTGTGAAGGACGTCATCACCACCTCCATGGCAACAAACTGCGCAGAGAATGGACAAAACACACTGAGTACATTTCAAAGCATAAATGCAATGTTCCAAAGTCGCCTGTGTCTTACTTGTGTATCCAGACCCAAGAGAATGAGCATAACAAAGAAACAGATGGACCACAGTTGGGGCAGGGGCATCATGGCTACAGCCTGAGGGTATGCAATGAACGCCAGGCCTGGACCTGAAACACAACAGCATGATGGCAGAACACTAAGCTCCTTCTACACAAAACATAACAGCTAGTGTTAAATGTTTGTGTTTTAGTTTGGACAGTTTGTGGTGTGTAATGGCATAAATATGACAGCAGGTTTTCACCACTACTCATGTGTTTGACTGTGATGGTAAAATAGCACTGACTGATTTAGCTCACATAATATCGTCTGCCTATTGGAACTTGAAGGATGCTGACATCTGATTAGTATGGTAGTTTGTTTCCACAGCTGTAAAAAAAAAATTTGTTTTTTTGTTTGCCAGTGAGACCTAACTCATAATTTCATATTAGGCATCTCAACTTACTGACTCAAATATTGAACAAAGCATTCTGTTTTCCTGTAGAAATGTGAATACTACAGAAAAAAAAAATCATTCAGTTCCACATTTCTATTCTTCTTCCACAACCCCCCAATTTCTATAATCAAGATAAAAAGGAAACTTTCACACACAGTGTTTGGATGCCTATTTTTTTTTATTGAGATATAGTAATTTTGACTTTTAGATGGCAAAAATGCTTTGTTGTTTTTCTTCCAGTGCTGGAAACAAGTTTCCATAGATTATGTATAAACTCACTACTGAGAAATTAAGCTTTTGTAAACAAAAAATGTCGAAATAATTCAAAAAATACTGTTCTCCAAAATCAAGCCAAACAATTAAAACAGGGCCCTGCAAAATTTTAAATCTTTCTCCTTCTGTTACAAGTTTGTGACCAGTTGCGATATTCTGTCATAATCTTGTTATGTAAGATTAAGTCCATGTATGGATGATTGTTATGTAATATTTATGGGTCCAGGAGAATGTGGTTGCATGTCTGTGATATATACCTGACTCGGCCACTTCTGCAATGGGAACGCCTTGCTCATGAGCCATGAATCCCAGAACTGAGAACACAGCAAAACCAGCTACAACACTGGTACCACTGTTTAGCAAACACAGCATCAGAGAGTCTCTGCAAATCACAAAAACAAAGTGCATAGTCCGTGGAGTCACTGTATGTGGCAAAATATGTTGCTTCTGATATTTAAATATTTATTTGAAATTAAGCTTAAATAACTACTGATCAGCATGTACTTATAGCAGTTGTTGTTGTATTTGTTGTAGCTTCCCAGCACAGTTAAGGAGCCCACACCGATACTGTAGGAGAAGAAGATCTGACTCACGGCCTCCATCCACACCTGTTCCAGCAAAGCAACAGTGTTACACCTGCTAATCTGTATTAGGCACTGTTAGATTTGAGCTTGTACCTGAGGGTCCATTAGTCGTGAGGGTTCAGGTAGAAGATAAAACATCACTCCTTCTAATGCTCCAGGAAGAGAGAGGCCTCGAATCAAAAGAATTAACAACATCACATAGGGGAAGGTAGCGGTGACGTATACCACCTGTGGGAAAAAACATTTCAGAGCATTTAATATTTACTCAATATGTACCTTGTATATTTACTGTATATATAGCTACAGTGAGGAAATCCCAAGCTGATTTTGTAATTTTGATTTGCTTGTAAAGTGAACAGTCTCTAATTTTTGTGGTAATTTAATTTTAATGGGGGGAGACAGTATATCCCCAAAAAGAACACATTAAATAAAAGTTATAAACTGATTTGCATGTCATTGAGTGACATAAGTATTTTAGCCCCTACAGCTGAGACAGTTCCCATAGATTGGCTGTCGTGGCCAATCACAGATTACAATCAATCAATGAGTTAATCAGTGACAGATACTTCTGTCACAGTTCTGACCCAGGTCTGAGACCCAGCTTTTGAATTAATCATGTTTTGTTTTTTTTAGTGTTTTCTGTTATCATTAGGGCTTAAGTTTCAACAATCAGTCCTGAATTTATTCTTATTATTACTGCAGAGTTTTCTTTTGATCTCAGTTTAATTCCTTGTATATTAGGTTCCCCTTGTTCCCCCCTTTGTCCCGTGTCCCCCGCTCCCTGGTGTATGTGGGTGTGTGTGTTCTTGCGTCATGTTTCCCTTTTCTTTTTACATGTTCCCCTCCTTGTGTTTCATTCCATATTCCC
The DNA here is from genome assembly GCA_015108515.1 of Hemichromis elongatus. NCBI lineage: Eukaryota > Metazoa > Chordata > Actinopteri > Cichliformes > Cichlidae > Hemichromis > Hemichromis elongatus. The sequence continues at coordinate 15,159 of VUQR01035803.1, forward strand.
CCTTTCTCTTATCTGCATTCATGTCTGCTCTCTACAGCCCATTTTGCCTCTCTCTCTCTCTCTCTTTCTCTCTCTATGTGTCTCATCTCCCTTAACTGTTTTGATGTTTGCTTCTTAGTCCTCCCCCCCCGTCTTCCCAGTCGATCCTGTATGATCGAGTTTCCACTGTGTTGTTATGACTATATTTTTTCCACAAAATATAGAAAATTTATGGCGGTAGCTAGCACTGCAAGTTGAATATGTCTGTGAAGGTTCTCAGTCATCCAGGTCATCGTAGTCTAAGGAGCTGTAAAGAAAAGGCGTCTGGACTTCTTTAGGTTGCTTGAAGACGTTTCACCTCTCATCCAAGAAGCTTCTTCAGTTCTAGGGTCAAATGGTGGAGAGTCCCATATTTAAGCCTTGTGGGAGTGTCCCTCATAGAGGGACAATGGACCCACAATGGACCCCCTACTGATCCTCTACCTAATCACACACAAATCCCACAAGGCTTAAATATGGGACTCTCCACCATTTGACCCTAGAACTGAAGAAGCTTCTCGGATGAGAGGTGAAACGTCTTCAAGCAACCTAAAGAAGTCCAGACGCCTTTTCTTTACAGCTCCTTAGACTGCAAGTTGAATACTTGGTTCACACAATCACATGCAAATCAATTAATTACATATCTTTTATGTCATATTCTGCCTCACTCAACTGAAATTAATCTGCCATTAAAATTAGAGACTCATTGGAGAGTCATGTAAATGGACAAACTTACAACTTCTGCAGGGGATCAAATAATTATTCCCCCTCCACTGAATTTACCACAGTTTTGGAGCCTGCACAACTACCTTTCCTGTAGATCTGACTCCTTTCCAGATACAAAAGTAGCAGATGATCCACATAGCAATCAGGCACAACAGCACCTCCCATCGGATGCTGCCTATTTCCTCAATGCCCCCTGAGATTGTCAGCACTCGTCGTCTAGAAGTAAATGCAGATAGTAAAAAAACCCAACCGATAGATAGATGTAAATATATATATGTGAAAGGTACAAAATGTTTTATTGAGCTTTAAATAACTTGGTTGGACTGTAGGCTTTTTCAGTCTATCTACATAGACATACTCCCAAAATTCGGTGGCTGAAGACGTTGAGTTTGTCTGGTTGGTCCAGTGGACGGTGTTATTTTTTGTTGAAAAATCTACACAGCCCTCTGAAAGCAGAGTGTGAAAAGTGCCCAAACGAAAGTTTAAATACTTAAACATACTTTACATACTTACAAACAATTTGTTATTGGAAATTGAAAACAATCGTTGCATTTTACCCGTGTTCCAGTAGTTGTTGCAGGAGGCCCAGGGGAGCTGAGAGCTGAAGGAGGACACGAGGTAGAGCAAAGCCCAGGACAGAATGATGATGTAGGTCATACAGCTATAGAAGAGGATTAGCTGTCCACCATAGCCAATACCTAAAAGACATTTACAGGTAATGATTACAAATATCTCCATTTATCAGTTACTCAGACTCCTTGTTGTTTTATGGTTACTAAACTGTTTTGTCTTGAGTTCTGTGGCTGTGGTGGCTATTTTAGTGAACTCATTGTCATTTTCAAGAAACCAGTTTAAGATGATTTTGTGTAATAACAGGATAATATGACATTATCCCGCTCAAAGTAGCCATCAGAAGATGGGTACACTCTGAACATGTTCATCATAAAGTGATGAACATGGTCAGCAACAATACTTAGGTAGGCTCGCCCGTTTAGTTGCAGTTGGTACAAAGGGACACACAGTGTACCAAGAAAATATTAACCACATCATTACACCACCACCAGCCTGAACCACTGATCCAAGGCAGTGTGGACTCATGCTTCTATGCCAAACCTACCATTAGACAGAAGGTTTGCTGTCTTCTCCAGTTTTGGTGAGCTTCTATGACTCACAGTCTCAGTTTCCTGTTCTTATCTGAGTGGCACCTGGTGTGGTTACAGCTGAAGCCCATGTGCTTCAAGGTTGTGCATGTGTTTTGTTTGTATGTGTGTGTTGCACGTGCATATTGGATTTGTGTGTTGGTATTCAAATCCAAGATACTATAGCAGGTTGTGAAAAGGGAGCCAAGTGAAAAGTTGGGTAGCTGTAATTGTGACTTGCCTGTATTTTTTAGTGCTTTCAGCAAAATGTCAAGACTTTTCAGCTGGCCAAAATCCTAAAAATAATAATAAATCCTAATAATATGGAACTTTAAAGTGCACTTTTTAGGCTGCTTTCATTCTGTTAATAGCTAATTGCTATCTTGAAATGAAATGAGTCCAGTTACTTGCAGCTACAGTAGCTACTTTTATGTGTAGAATTCAGCTGTGGGAAAGTTCAGTGCCTAATATTCATGGTCGGAAGAATCCTTTAAAAATAAATAATAAGTGCCACAAACACCGTTTTATCCATTAGCAGGGTAGCTGTCTACAGTAAAGGGGACAAATATATGGCAATATTTAATAAAATCTAGTTTTTCTAATTGAACATCATGGGAAATATTTGAGATAATGTAGAAAAGTCAACCACACACATAATATTAGTCTTAAACCATTGAATTTAAATGCTTAGATATTACATCTTATTCCTTTAAAACTGACTAGTAGTAAATCCCTGAGAATTATTTACAAAACTAAATGTCGCCAGTAATTGTTTGTCCTCAGTTAAGGCTTGAACTCTTAACTTGAGAATTGTGATAAGCAGAGAATGGACTCTGCTTTAACTACTTATTAACGTGTTCGCTACAGTTTGAGACACATTTATGCAAAACTGTGAATAAAATTATCCATTGAAGAGAAGGATAACATGATGTATTCTTGTTATTATAGGTGCTTACCTTCTGCTAGTGGGCACAGCTTCCTCCAGCATGTTATGCCACCTTCCTGGGTGAACTGCCCCACACTTGTCTCCAGCAGGAACACGGGTACACCACAGGTTACCGCAAATACCACATATGGCACTAGGAATGCACCTGAATTAAAAACATACACAGCAAACATACCAGTTGTACAGCTTCTGAGTAACAAGCTCACTCAGTTAAGTATGGAGCTGGTATATGCTTTTAAAACAAAACATACATCAGTTGATTAAACATGACCAAAATTAAGACAACATTTTGGGAAGTTATTGAAGGAAATTTTTACTAATAAATTGTTTGACTAGTACTTTTAACTACTACTACTACTACTTTTTTTTTTTTTTTTTACTAAACTTTACTTTATTTGTGAAAG